>CAUYSK010050521.1:0-22831 GCA_963575035.1 Avahi laniger | reverse complement strand
GTCACCCTAGCTAGAGTGAGTGCCGTGGCATCATCCTAGCTGACAGCAACCTCAAACTCCTGGGCTCAAGCAATCCTTCTGCCTCAGCCTCCCGAGTAGCTGGGACTACAGGCATGCACCACCATGCCTGGCTAATTTTTTCTATACATTTTTAGTTGTCCAATTAATTTCTTTCTATTTTTAGTAGAGACGGGGTCTCGCTCTTGCTCAGGCTGGTTTCGAACTCCTGAGCTCAAACAATCCGCCAGCCTCGGTCTCCCAGAGAGTTAGGATTACAGGCGTGAGCCACTGCGCCTGGCCCAAATATAGGTTTAAAAACATTTTTTAAATGAATATGCATGTGAATATGGGAATATATGACCTTGAGCAATTAATTTTACGGAACTAAGACTCAGCTTCTTTAATTTTAGAAGGAGATATCACTGCTGACTATCGGGGCTTTTGAGAAAACCCCATAATCTGTTATCGAAAGATCTATGAAAACTACACAATGTGAGAGTTTGTCATGAAGGGAGACAGGAGAGGAGAGTGATGAGAAGGCCTTGAGAGTGGGAATGTGCTGGCCTTCACACGGGACAGCAGGAACGTCGTGTGGCTGGGGTAGAGTCACGTGGCTGGAGTAGAACGGAAGAAGGGCAGGATGAAAGGGGATCTTGCAGGCCACGGTGAAGATGTCTAATTGCGAGATGTGCCTCATGATGGCACAAACCTCACAGTAATTTTGAGAGGATTACGTGACAGTGCTTACGACAGCGCCTGCCACTGGGTAAGCATTAATAGGCAGCAATTATCATGATCATTGCTGTTATTACTGACAGTGTGGTATAGTGGAAGGGGAATGGGACCAGGAGTCAGCAAAATAGGGCTCCACTCTTGGTTTTGGAAGTTGTCTCTCTGAAGACACCAGCCAAGTGGAGAGGTGGAGAACACAAAACTAGGTAAGCGACTGCCAAATTTACAGCAGCCTCAGAACCCTTTGCTCAAATAGAATATTTCATGAGAAGTCAAAACACGTCAAATAGAGGTAAGTGGAGCGCTTGTGGTAGCGAGCAGGCAGGGTCTTGAACGCCCCTGTTACTGCTCTGCCCTCTCTTCCTCACCATGGTGGCCCCTTAGGGGGCTTCTCAAGACACTATTTAAAAACCACTAGACTGATACTGAATGCCATTAGTCATTAGGGAAATGCAAATCAAAACCACAGTGAGGCCGAGCACAGAGGATTTTTAGGGCAGTGAAACTACACTGTGTGATACTACAATGATAGCTACGTGGCATTTTATACTTGTCAAAACCAACAGAATGTGCGACACCAAGAGTAAATCTAAATGTAGACTGTGGACTGCAGGTGATTTTTGATGTGTCAATGTAGGTCCGTCGGTTGTAACAAACGTACCACTGTGGTGCAGGGTGTCACCAGCGGGGACATGTATGGGGACAGAGTGGTTACGGGAACTCTCTCTGTACTTTCCACTTAATTTTGATATAAAACTAAAACTGCTGTAAAAAATAAATCTTATTAATTAAAAAAACTACAGCAAGCTACCACTTCAGACCCACTAGGGTGGCTATAATTAAAATTTAAGAAACGAAACAAAAAGTGGAAAATAAAAAGGATTGGCAAGGATGTGAAGAAATTGGTTGGAAGCTCATCTATGGATAGTGGAAATGCAAAATGATTCAGCCATTCTGGAAAACAGATGGACCGTCCTCAAAAAGTTAAACACAGAATTACAATATGACCCAGCCAGTCTACTCCTAGGTATATACCCAAAAGAAGTTAAAACAGATAGTCAAACAAAACTTGTACATGAATGTTTATAGCATCACTATTCACAATACCCAAAAGGTGGAAACAACCTGAATGTCCATCAATGGATGATACAGAAATAAAATATAATAATTCCATAAAATAGAATATTATTTAGCAATAAAAAAGAATGAAGTACTGATAGATCCTTCATCATGGATGAACCTTGCAAACATTATGCTAAGTGAAAGAAGCCAGAGACTAAAGGTCACATACTGTGCGATTCCATTTATACGGATATCCAGCATAGACCAATCCACAGAAACAGAAAGCAGATTAGAGGTTAGCCAGAGGTCGGGGGAGGGACAGACAAGGTGTGCATGTGGCATAAATAGGGGTGGGTGGTGATGGGTACCACACAGAAGGCCCTAGAAATTGCCCTAGAAATTTACCAGACTCCATCTCTGGGACTAAAAGAGATTATACAGCTGAGGGGCTAAGTAGAGAGAGATTCCTAGTAAAAGCGAAAGGATTTGGCTCTTCGTTGCCTACAAAAGTTAAAACAAGAGACCCACCAGGGCTCCAAGGGATCCGTGGAAGGATTGGTAGAGAATTCTAAATCTGTGCTACCTAAAATGGTAGTCACTTGTCACATGTAGCTATTAAATGTTTAAGATGTGGCTAGTCTGAATTGAGATATGCTATGGTGTAAAATATACACCAAACTCTGAAAACTTAGTATGAAAATAAAGAATGTCAAATAGCTCATTAATCATTTTTATATTGATTGTATGTTGAAATGACAATATTTTAGATATATCAAGTCAAATAAACATATTATTAAAATTTATCCCACTTGTTTCTTTTTACTTGTTTATGTGGCTACTGGAAAATTTTACATTATATATGTACACTCATATTACATTTCTGCTGGACAACACTGCTCACTAGATCATTGTATTACTCCTCCAGGGCAGAAGTGGCACTGTCTTGTGGCAGAGACCAGCCAGCCTAAAGCACATTTTGGGTATTCGAGTTTCCCAAATGGTTGCTGGGGAAACGTGGGCAGATCTCGTCCCAAGACAGCACAACCAACAGAATCTATTAAGCAAATCAAATTTTGCATAAGTCCTGGATACAAACACAGGTGTATCCAAAACTTAAAGTCTTTTTAGGCAGCTCATTTTTCTCACAAGGACTGTATGGCCATAAACACAGTGTAAGTGGAGGAGAGCGGCCCCACCATGCCCTTCCCTGAGAGCCCAGTATGTCTCCCAGAGTCCCGGAGAGGGTGAAGGGAATAGAATTTTCAAAATATTTGAAATCAGCCAGAAGAACTGTGAAGTATTCACCCTGTGACAGAGTAAAGATTGCACAGTCTCTATCAAGATAGAAAATACGAACAAAGATCCAAACAGCCAGTCCCCCAAACCACCATTTTAGTCATAGTCTGTACTTTTGGTCGTGTTACAAAATGAAATAAATCCCTTTATAATCGCTCAACACTGGCTCCAAAATATATTTTCACAAGCACCAGAGCAGACCCTTTGGGCATTTCTTCCTAAAAATGCTCAACACCACTCGAACCATTTTTTTTTTTCTGATCATATCCTTTAACAAATGGTGAGCTGAAACGATTCTTGTGAAGGTTATGTCAGATAGAGGTGAGGAGGGGGGAAATGTGGGCAGTGGTCCAAACAGAAATCAGCCTCACAAGGTTAACATCCTTCCCAAACTCCCTATAATCCTCCTCCAATCACACACTTTGGTTGGCTTCTTCCACCCAACATGCTGAATTTCCCATTTTCTGCCTAGCTACATTCTCTTGCAGTATTTAATCCCTGGGTTGTTACTTAACACTTCACAGAGTTTGGGGGGGTCTTTGAACAGTATGACACTTCCCCTTCACCTCCACCCCTATACCTAGCTTGGTGTGACTTCACGTAACACTCAATAAAAAATTGTTGAATGACTGAATGAAGCTGAATCTGATTTGCCAACTCCGATAAAATAGAGAAAATCAACGTCAGCTTTTCCTGCAAGCTAGGGAAACAGGACAGCTGTATAAAACGATGTGCGGGAAAAATTGCATCCAACACGAGGCTGTTATAACAATGGACTGTAAATACAGGGTGAAAGCTGTATCTGTAAAGAAGCAATTCCAGCAGCGGTCTGGGAGAGCCAAGAAAATCCAGCTTCTTCTCCCCGCGTATATACACAGGTGCACCGTGTGGAATGAAATCCACTTAACTTGATTTTATGGACAGTGATTCATGCAAACTCAGTTCCAAACTGCTTGGCATGGCTCAGTTAAATAAATTACAGCAAGAGTAAGCCAGCCAGCAGTAAGGGCAAAAGACAGAAAATAAACTCGAGGTCAAGGATGGAATTTTTAGGTGTTCCTTGTGTGCCAGAATCATCTTTCTCCTGGAGGTTCTGAAGAGATCTTAGAGATCCTTCAAGGTCAAGGCTCTGATTTGACAGATGGGGAAACTGAGGCCCAGAGAGGATTGAGTACATGTCCAAAGTCACTTGGAGAGTGACTGATAAAATCAGGGGTGCTGAGTCCCAGGTCACAGTGCTTTTTTATCCCAGCAGGATCCTGAGTGTTTTGTTCACTGCTACAGTGCCATGCACCCAAGAGACTGAGGAATGACTAAATCTACTAGGCTGGGGATGGTCAGAGTCAGCCTGAGGGTTAGAGAGGGGAAGACAGATCTGAGAAGATTGCCCTCTAAAATAAATTCCCATGTGTTTAGGGATAGAATACTGCTCCAAGCTGCCCTCCGTAGCTTCAGCTTTCCAGATCCCACCTGGGGAGGCACAAAGTAGCTCCATCCTGTGATCGTTGCATGTCACTAAGTTTAGGGTAATTTGTTACATAGCAACATATAATTGAAACGTAAGTGTATAAAGGAATAAGAAAAAGTCTAAGAGTATGGAGCATTGTTTAGCTGGCGCGTGCAGCAGGGTATAGCAGAATGCCAGTGGCAGTCTGTAGATACCAGAGGCTGGGAGCCTAGGGCTGTTGGCAAGGGTGGCTTGTTACAGAGAGACTTTGCCTCCTTTGGTCTACACCTCGGCCAGCCCTGGAGGGAGGCCATCTCTGTAAGATGAGGAGGCTGCCATAAGGAAAAACCAGTCTGCCCTCTGAGTGTGCTTGCTCAGCGCCATGTCAGTTGCAGAAGGACCACGAGCATCAGATGGCAGGGGAGGCATTGTAGTCTTTCAAACGCTCTCCTCTGTGGAACCCGGACTCTGGCTTGTAAGAGACAGAAATCCAGCTCAGCTCGTATAACCAGCATGTAAATAACATGACATGCAGCTTGTGACCAAAATGAAACTTGATTACTCTCAGTCCCTGTATATTTTATTCAGCAAAGGGTGATGGCATCATACTATTCCTGAGTAGTCCAGTGGTACAAGGCTGCTATTTGAATGAAATCATGTCCCCATATGCTCTTAGAACATAGGTCTCGTATGCTTCAGTAAACAGACACTTTCCTAGGTGGCAGCCTGACACTTTGGTGTGCTGAGGCCAAGTCGTTCCCCAGTCTATCCAGCATTTCATGACCCACCAGCTAGTATTCCATGCATTAGACGCAGCTACCACAGTAGGTATTACCTGTCACCACAATCATGCTGCAAAAGAAATAACCACAAAACTTCAGTAATGCACAACAATCTAAATTCTGCTCACAAGACTATGGGCCAGTTGGGTGGTTCGCTGGGCTTAGGAATGACCACTCATGCATCTACCGTCAACTGCGGGTTGGTTTAGGAGGCTTGGCTGATCTTGGCTGGGCTGGGCCCTCTCACATCTCTGAGGCTTTGACCTGGCTTTGCCCCTGGTGTCTCATCCTCCATCAGAGGGGCAAGAGATAGGCTTGGAACTAGCACATTATCATTTCCACCACTTTCTATTGGCCAGGACAAATCATAAGGTCAGCCCATAATGGGGATAGAGTTTTCACCTCTTAATAGGAGGAGCCACAAAGGAAATTGCAAAAGACATGGGTAATAGGGAAAAATGAAGAATTAGAGCCACTTTTGAAATCAGTCTACCACATAACATTTCCCACTCAGGAGCAAAACACATACATGAAATTTAGCAGCACACGCAGGAAAGGTTTGCAAGTACATCAGAATGCCAAAGTACACGGGTTAAAAACCATTGGCATAATGGTTAGTAATTGGAATTATAGGGTCAGATAGCTGGATTCCAATTCCTCTTCTGCTACTACTATAAGATCTTAGGCAAGATTCTTTACTTTTATAAGCCTCAGTTTCTTCATCTAAAAATTAGGGATGATGCCAGCATCCACATCATAAGTTTATCAAGATTCAATAGTAACATCTGTTATGAAGTGCCTGACACGTGGCTTTCCATATAAGTGCTCGATAAATAACAATAATTATTATTGTTAGTTCATAAGAGCCAAAGCAGGAGTTGGAGTGCCTGGATTCATCCTCATGCTATGGTCACTTTTAATCCATGTAGCTCACTGTCAGGAATGCCACTGAGCTTGGATAAAGGTGGAAGGCAGACTCATAAAAAGAAAAAAGAAATGTGAAGTATCAGTCCCCATATTAATTAATTCAATAAATGTCCCTACGTGCTCTTCAGTTTGTCCCAAAGTACCATAGTTTTGAAGTGTGCTGGCACTGACAATCTCAAATGTGCTCAAAGATTTAGCCACAAGGATTTTAAGCCCATTATTATTGATAGTAATGAAAAATTGGAATCTATAGAAGATTGGTTAAATAAAATATAACACCTTTATATGATGAAATACAACATAGCCATGAAAAATGACGTTGTAGGTATTTAATGGCATAGGAAGATGCTGATGATATATTGCTTAGGGAGAAAGGCAAGGGTGATCAGCTCTTTTGATTCTCCCACATCACCTAGCACAACTGTAAGTTTGCCATGAGGGTTCGATAATTCCTTGACAGTCAATTCCAGAATTCTAGGAGGTAGAAGTTTAGGCAGTGTCCTCTCCCATCAAAGCATCATTTTTTCTGATTTCAACCATTTGTTCTTCACCCTCCACCTTATTCTAAATCCAATCATGAACAAACATACGAAAAAAGTGCTCATCCTCATTAATAGGCCAGGACAAGCAAATCAAAAGTACACCGAGATGCCACCACACACCTGCCAAAAATGGCTCAAATTAAAAAGACTGACAATACAAAGTGCTGGGGAGGATAGGGAGCAGGGGCGACTCACCCACACCATTTTGAGTCAGTTTGCCTGCAGCTACAGAAATTGAACTGCACATGATCTGTGCGAATGACCCAACAGCCCACTTTTAGTTGACACTCGACAGAAATGTGTGTGCCTGTGCACTGAAAGACACGCACAGGAACATTCATGCCAGCATCAATTCAAAACAGCCACAAAGTGGAAACAACCAGTATGTTCATTTATAATAAAATTGATAACTTTGTTGTATCCATGCAGGGAATACTCAGTAGTAATGAAAATGAATGAGGTACAGCTACAAGCGACAAGACAAAGCAGAACAAAAGAAGCCAGATATTAAAATGTATACCCACTCATATACCTACATATTATAAAGTTTCTTTTATTAAAGTCTAAACACCTAAAACTAAACTCTTATCAGAAATCAGAATAGGGGTTACCTTTGGGGAGGAGGCAGGCAGTAGTGGTCGATGGGATGACGAGGGGGTTCCTGGGTGCTGGTAACAATCTATTCCCCACCTGGATGGTGGTCACATGTTGTTTGCTTTATGACAACTCATTGAGCTGTATACTTAATAGTCTGTGGACTTCCTAGGCGTATGTGATATAGTTTGCAATAAACATTTTTTAATATAATAAATTTAGAATGGATCATGCAATAAGACCTGGCGTTACAGCACTCCGTGAAAATTCATGCCTAACAAACTGGGATTGACTGTCTTTTATGATTCTTCCAGGCACAAGAGAGCATCCCTCTCAGAGTCGCCTGAATTCCCAGGAGCCTCAGGGTGTTGCATGAACAGCAGGCACAGCCCAGCTTCTGGTGGAGCCCAATCTGGCAGCACATTGAGACGACCAGAAACGCTAGTTGGGGAATTTCTTGGAGGAGCTCAAACGAGAGACCCGCCCCACAGGCACTGGTGGCTCCTGGGAGCCTGTCCCTCTGCCTGCGTTGGAGATAAGCAAGTGTTTGGAACTGAACAAAGCCCCTCCCAGCCCCCAGTGCAGGAGCTGTTTGTTTCCAAAGGCTCGATGGAACAGCTAACTGTAAGCTCGGGAGAGGAAATTACACAATGGATGTTGAAATGTGGGCTTGTTGAAAAGTTGTCACTCGAGTAATGAATGCCCTATTTCCTGTTTTTTTTTTTTTTTTTTTTTTTTTTTTTTTGCCGAAAGTTAAATGTTGGGCATAATTAGCTAGTAAAAAAGCAAAGCTTGGCAGCGGAACAAAAATAGCACATTTTGAGAGCCCAGGCCAATTAAAATTGTTTATGCAGCCATTTAGCAATATTTTTCTCCCAACTATTATGCCCGGGAAATATGCAGCATGAGACTGGAAGGCAAGATCCTCAGAAGAAAAATGGCCCACACACTGATCCTTTAAACAGCCTGCTGTTCTCGGGGGATTTTATAATAAGAATGAGCACTGCCATCCTCATGAACTCCCTGGGCCTCCGCGGGATATTGAGAACCGCATCAGTCACACTCCGTAGCAGGCAGCTGTTGACGAGGCGCTGCGACCTGCTAATGTTCCGATGAGCCGAGCTCCCCTACGTGTTAGAGAGGCCAGCGATTACGGATTTAGCTGCCTAATGCAGTCATTTAAATCATCTGGCCGATGCCGTAACCAGACCAAGTGGATGAAACGTGTTCGTTAATAACTGGGCAGTCTGGCTAGTGGTAGAATTTGTCGCTAGAACTCAGCAAAATCGCCCTTGGCAAAGTTGGTGGCGATTCCAGCTCCTCCACCGCCTCCCCGTGTCCCTGACAGTATCTTCCACCTCAAGTACTCAACCTCCATCTCTCATTCCCTCTCCAGCCTCCCTGTCAAAACCTGCCTTCAGATCCTTCATTTACAGCAGGGTATCACAGTCTGATAACAGTTTTAAATGTTAGTGATCACAGCTTCTAGCTAAGAGATGTAGCTTTGATTATGGAATTTCAGGCATTCTCCAACTGGGTCATCCCTAAAATTTTACCCAAGCGAAGTAGTCTATTTTACTTAACTTACCAGGTTTTAACCCACTTGGCTGAACCCCTTTATGGGCTGATAGGAGAGCGATCCCTGGAGATCTTCACTCAACTGTAGTCATTGCCCCAGAAGCCCCAGCACATTTTGTCTCGGCTGGGCCACCTCCTCTGCCAGGGTTCTACATAGCAGCTCACAGGCAGCTTCCCAGCCCCGAGGCATCGAGCTGTGCACCTGGGAGGCTGATTGTTTAAACCTCTTGTCATCGCTGGATTGAACAGGATTATTCGAACAGCAGAAGAGCCATCGCCTTCCTTCCTGTTCACCCTCTGTTCATTTTCACAGTCGTTCATCCAGTCATTAGCTCCTGGGTAGGTAGTTCTTACATATGAGTCAAAAATAATAATGTAGCTTGATGGTAAGGACTCCCTGCGCTTGACCTCCCTGTCTCACCTTTTCTCTGACTACTCGTTTTTCTGAGTTTGCCAGGAACTTCTGGCTCCGAAGCACGCACCATATTTTTCTACTTTTGTATTTTGTTTGGGCTCTGTCCTCTGCCTGTGCCCCCTTTTCTCCATGTATCCACATCTCTCTCATCCTCTAAGGCCAACCTGAAACCCGCCTTCTTACCCATGAAGACATTTCTGAGCACTTCTGGCCACAGGAGTCTCCTGTTCAACTCAACTCCTACAGCATTTATTCTCCCAACCCGTACATGGCCCTTAGACAAGAATTGCCTTTGACATGTCCTGCGGAACATTTTCTTCTTGGTGAGGAAGGGTAGCTTAGGGTCAGTCTCCCTCCTGGCAGCCCCTGGGCATCTGAGTCAGGAGGGGACCCTGGTCAGAGGCACCCCTGGGTCCCTGCAGGAATTTCCTGTTAACACCCCACCCTCTGCCCTCCACTTCCTCTCCTCCAGGCCCCACCTCTGAATCATGAATTGCCCTGCTAGCTCCTCCATTCTCTCTCCCCTCCGCTTCCGTGAGCTTTACAAGGCTTCAGATATGAAAACCTTATAAGGTCAGCTCCGCAGCCACCAAAGTGGCACCAGAGGCTTTATTCTGGCTCTACAGGTAGTTGTGGTGCAGTGGCTGTAACCCTTTGCAATTAGCCAACCAGTGACCTTGAAAGGTCATCAGCCCCCTGTCATTCATTCATCCAATATTTTCTGAGCACATCCACATGCCATGGCCTGTACTGGGCCCCGAGGATACAGCAGTGGGCAGATGCCAGTCCCTGCCCTCCTCCTTCAACTTGCTGGCCGTCTAGAAGGGGATCCGGGCAAGGAAACAAGCGGTCACTACGCATTCTGCATGGCGGTGCTGCGAGAGGGCTAAGGTGTCCCACGTGGATAAAATTCTGGTTTGTCCAACAACATCTTCCAAGAAGCAGGACCCACAATGCTCTCCCATAGCACTTTCTGGAGGCTGCAAGTTCTTTCTTTGTGTTTCACACAAGTCTTCAAACATCTCAGGTTGTTCCCATCATCTGTTAAAATTCACAGCAATCTTTAAAAAAGAAAAAAAAAGTGCTGGTCACTACGCTTAGCAGGATTCTTCACGGATTTCAAGATGATAATTAAGTCATGCCTCCAGCCTCCACCAGGTGCTTTAATTTTGCCTTGCGTTTAAAATTATGCTACAAAAGCAAATAATTCAAGCACTAATGCTATTAGCTATTGATCACAGAACATGTGTCCAGTGCCAGGCCCTTTCCACGGGTTATGTCATCTCCTCCTCACACAAGATTGGTAGAGAAATCTGAAGGCCAGAGTGGACTTGAATCACCCTACACCCCAGGCCATTAGCACCTCCTTTGGGTCTACATCCCCAGATGTTTGTCTACATAATGAACTCCCGTTGTTTTTGCCTGACCCACACCCATTCTCTCCTCCTCTGGTATCATCACTCACCTTTATTCCATACAGACCATCTAGTTGCCCCGCCCTCCTTTGACCGAAAGGTAAGCAAGTGACACAAACTAGACCTAATTGATGTTCTCTTCCTTGAACCTGAATCTTAAGAAATGTGGCCAGTGCTAATCCATCCCACGGCTGAGTTCTGCAAGACTTTCCATGAAGTCTTTGCTTAAGTTCACCGCAGCTGATTTCTGTCGCTTACAACCAACAACCGTGACCAAAACCGTCATTAATTACCACCTGGGGCTGACAAACACGAGTCTTACTATTCGTCTTTTGCTCCAAAGAAGGAAAGCTGATGCTCTCTGGAAAGTCCCCTCAGCACTTTGTGGAAGGAGGAGAGACTCGGGCGCCAGGGCCACAGGACCATGGGACATTAGAGACAGGAAGGAACAGCCTGACAAAGAGCAAATGTGCCAAGTGAACACTTTCAGGGAAACGAGGGCTGCCGGAACACTATTGATTCCGGGCCCACTAATGGTTCAGGCTGTGAGGCTGGCGTGACAGCTCTGCCTTGCTCAGGGCCCTAACACACTGCCAAGGCAGGTTAGTTTCTGGTGTCAGCGGGGAAATGGGAGACTATTAAGGACGCGCCTTATCAGGAACAGAGCTCAGTGTCACTGGGGAGACGGTGGCAATTAGCATGATGGAAGCCATGAAGCGCCTCCGCCCCTGGCTAGGCGCAGAAGAAATTAGTAGGAGGCCTCTTAACTGACAGGTCAGCACGGGCCCCGCAGATGCTGGTGCTACCTCTCCTCTGACTGGGAAGATCCCCTCTCCTTCCCAGTCATCGTCTGATCCACTCGCACACACATTTGCCGGTGTCTGCCCATCCACTTCGCCTCCGCCCCAGTTGCAAGAGCAATAAAAACCTCTCTCATCTGAGTGGTGCCCTCGCACTTGCTATGTCAGGCAGACGGTGTGGCTAAGGGCACGAGCTTTGGAGACTAGAGCGTCTGGGACAAATGGGTGAAAAAGACAGACACCGTCTTTACCTTCTGGGCGCTCTCAATCCGGAGGAAGCTTTGAGTGAATGTGCGAGGGGCCTTATTCCGAAGAAACTCTCACGCATTGCTTCTCTCCCCTCCTGTCCCAAACACATATGATAGAAAGGAAACAGATACACCCTGCACACTGGGAGAACCATTTCCTGCCCTCCGTGAGTTTACTGTGTGACCTTGGAAAAATCTCTTTGCCTCTCTGAGCTTCTGTTTTCTCAACTATAAAGTGATGCGGTCACTAGATGTTCTCAGAGTCAGTCTAGGTCCTCCAAGAAGCAGACGCCAAGGCTGGTGTCTCCCAGGAGCAAGCCTGCCTTAGTATCTCTGCTGTACTCTGTCATCTGGGAGCAGCTCTGGGCAGGCCTGGCCTTGGAGCAAACACGGCGATGAATTTCAGAGCCTGCAGCTAGGGCCTCCTGTAATTGGAGGCCTGCAAGGTGCCTTCTTTTGGCCACAGTAACTTCTAAGCACCCTGAATACTCTGCGTGCCCGCAGACCCGTGGCACCTAAGAGGCCCAGCAGGCTGAACTCCTGACCAGCCCCTGCGTGGCAGCTGCTCCCGGACACTCCCTGATGGCAGAGTTGGCAGGATGTTTATGTTCATTTGACACTTGGGGATCAAATGCTTCCTGTCTCTCCTATTTTGGGCCTTGCTTTGGTCTTCAGAGAAGGGAAGTTGGGGGCTTTAGTTTCCCTGCTGTTGTCTTTGTTTGAAGTGAAGCTGAACAAAAGAGGCCCTACCCTGATTGTGTCTGTCCTGCCCTTCCTGGAGTCCCCCAGGCCAGCAGCAGCTTGGCCCCGTGGACCCTCCATACTTGCGGCTACACGTAGGAAGCAGCGTGGCGCTGGCCTTTGACTTCCAGATGGGTCTGGGCTCAGGAAAACCTGGATTTGAAATGTTCTATCCCAGCACTTCCCAGCTGCGTGACCCTGAGCAGATGAGCTCCTTGGGGAGCCTCGACTTCCTCACCTAGAAAATGGGGATAATAATACCTACCTGGTTGAGTCATTGTGAGGATTAAGTAAGACAAGGCACACAGAGTCTTCAGCACAGCCAGGCTCAGGGTCTGTGCTCAATAACCGGTGCTTATTAATGGTGGCACTTATGATACAACACACCCGCTGTCAGTCTCATCATTATCACCATCGGTATTAGATCTCGGGTGCGAGACACTGAGGTCGTGGGAATTTCTCCTGCCCTCAGGAAGCACAGACTAGAAGAAGAACACAGGGAAAGCCACACTGAGATGAGCTGCTAGGGTGGGGGGAATGGCTTGGAGAAGTCTGTCTCAGTCGGGTCTGTCTCATCCATTTCTCGGCTTTGCAGGGAAACGTCCGCACGTCTGGTCTATGACCCAAAACACCATAATGCGTAGAGATGGCGCTCCAGGCACGATGAGAGCACGTTCTGGGTGCTGAAAGGTCTGGAAAGAAAAGTGCTGGTTGGAAGTGGTGATAGGCAAAGCAGGAGGAGGAGTTGGGTCGTCAAGCCCAGGTGACAAAGGGCCTCGCAGACCACACTGAGGAACTGGACTTGATCCTGAAGGCAATCGGGGTGCTTTTGATGGGTTTCAAGTAGGAGAGTGTTGTAATCAGATTTGTCTGATGGCTTCAGAACCATTTACCCAGGTTAGCCCCTTTCCCCGGGGAAAGCCTGTCCCCTGGAGAGGAAAATATGAAGAGAAAGGACTGGAACAGCCCCTGCCCCTTAAAAGCACTGCCTGCTCAAACTTTCCCTGAGTTGTCGCATCTGAACAAAGGCCCCGCGGCCGCCTGGAGAGGGGCCTTGTTGATTACTCACAATTCCCTTCCCGAGAGGACAGGCGCTGATGTGTTTTCTCTTGATAACATTGGCTCCTTTCTAGCAATAGGACTTCCTGTCTGATGGGAGAGCAATTACTGCACCTCCAAGGAGAAAATGCTCTAAACAAATCCAGTTTTAGCCCTCTGATAATGGAGGCATTTGCTCACTCATCAACCAGTAGCCCCAAGTTTAAGGAAGAGTGGACACTTAGGACCAGAATGAAGTTTCTAGGTCTATTTGGTAAAAGATTCTGTGGCCAAAGGAGACTTTTCCCCAGGGAGTCTGGGTTCCCCTTTCCCTGCTTGGGCCTGGAGCTCCTGGCTCTCCTGATCCCCCAACCATCAATTCCGCAGCATCTGGGGCCGGGGGGGCACTGGGGAATGTGAACATCAACCCCAACGTTTGGTCTGCTTGGGACAAGTCTTACTGCTCAGGGCAAACTTGGTGCCCCTTGGTCTGTATATATGAGGGGGTCATGAGGAAATCTGCACAAAGATAAATTGTCACCCAACAGCCAAAGGTAAAAACTGCTTTTTACCCCCATTGGGAGATTTGAAAATGGAATGTATCACCCCCAAATGAGCATCCCTTGCAGAGACCATTAGCTGTCATAACTGTCTCCTTTCCAGTATTGGCTGGAACATCCCTCACTCCTTGCTTGCTACATTAAGACTGAGAAAAGGGTAAAAAGGGATCACGATATCAGTTAACGCTTACCTGGCGCTCGCAATGTGCCGGGCCCCGTTCTAAGCACTTTCCATGTACTAAATCGTGCAGTCCTCCCAATGACCGTATTATTATTCCCACTTTTTAATGAGACAACTGGGCACAGAGGAGGTAAGAAACCTGCCCAGAGGTCACACAGTACATGGCACAGCCAGACTCCAGACCCAGGCAGGCAGTCCTGGCTGCAGATTCTGCACTTGTAACCAGCGTACCAGCTACCTCTCAAAACCATCATGCCCTCCCCTAATCCGTAGCTCCTCCGGGGTCTGACCCTGGCTCCATCCTGACCTCTTCCAGGAGGTTTTCCTGAGCCTACAAGTTCCTAGCGGGTGGAAACAGTAATTTCACTCATCTCTGCCTCCTTGGCACTTACCTCCTAACTGATGCTCAAAATATTTGCTGAATAACTATGATTTATGGAGCATTGACCAGAAATTCTTCATGTCCTAAGGCTGCGGTCCCCAATCCCCGGGCCACGGACCTGTACTGGTCCACAGCCTATTAGGGACCAGGCCACAGAGCTCTGCCACTGCCCACCCCCGACCCGGGTCCATGGAAAAATCGTCTTCCATGAAACTTAGGACCTGGGGTGGCTGCACAGCAGGAGGTGAGCCGTGGGCATGCAAGCGAAGTCTCATCACTATTTACAGCCGCTCCCCATGGCTCATGTCACCGCCTTAGCTCTGCCTCCCCCACAACCTTCTTCCATGGAAAAATTGACTCCCATGAAACCCGTCCCTGGTGCCAGAAAGGTTGGAGATCGCTTCCCTAAGGGCCTTTGTACCCTGCCAGCACTCTCTGTGCTGTGATCGCTCCTCACGTGCTCATGACTGTTCTCACAAGTGAATACTTTGTATCCTGGGGTGGACTATAAGATCCCCTGGGCTGCCTTGGCAGGAAGTTTAGTCCAAAATAGTTGCTCAATCCCTGTCCTTATCTGGCATTTTATCTACTTTCCTTTATACTGGACGTGGTAGGCAAAATAATGGCTCCCTCAAAACGTCCACATCCCAATCCCCAGAATCCGTGGGTGTGCTATTTTGCACACAGCAGATGGAATTAAGTTTGCAGGTAGAATCAAGGCTGCTGATCCGCTGACCTTGAGATGGGGAGATTCTCCTGCATGATCCGGGTGGCCCGGTATAATCACAAGGGTCCTTATATAAGCAAAAGTGTGAGTCTAATGAAGATGTTACACTGCTCACTTTAAAGCTGGAAGAAGGGGCAAAAGGATGGTTCCCAAAAATCGTCCATATTCCAACCTCCAGAACCCGTGGCTACGCTGTGTTACACAATAGCATGGGCCAAAGGATTCAAGTGGACTGATCCTCTCACCCGGGTTTCAGCCCCATGAGACCCACTTTAGGCATCTAACTTCCAGAACTGTCAGATTATAATAAATTTGTGTTGTTTTGAGCCACAAAGTTTGTGGTCATTTGTTTCAGCAGCCTAAGAAATTAATACTCTGGCACTGGGTCTACGGAGATGAACAAAATAAACATGGTCTTTGCCCTTGAAGAGCTTGCTGAATATCCCCAATGTCTGGGGACTCTGAGTCTGGCAGACACTTCCTAAAACAAATCAGGTCCCGGAAGCATTTCCGGGGCAGCGGGAGATCTGCCCCCTCTGGGGCTGAGAACTTGTTGGTGGCACTTGGCGCTCTCCTTGGCCTGACCTACCTCCTTCCACGACCTTTCACCAAGTATTTTCTATGTGCTAGTGACTATGCTGAGTGATTTGCATACATGTCTATTAATAATTTCATCCTGACCACAGTGCTCTGAGATAGGTACTTTTATCCCCCTTTACCAGACAAAGAAATTGAGGGTCTGAGAGGAAAAGTGACTTTGCTAAGAGCACACAACTAGCAAGTGGCAGGTGTGAACCCAGGACACCTGACTCTGAGCTCACACATGCTGTCAACCGCTCTGCTTTGGTTCCATCCTCTGCAGGGCAGGGCACGAGGCAGGCCGGCTCCACCCACCCCACCCCACCCCTGCTCACATCTGAAGGCAGCTGCGGGGCCCACTCATGGGTTCCAGTAATAGGGCGGAGGCCCTTGTCTGGGCAAATGCCATTCCACCCGTGAGCACAGAGGGGTGTTTTTCTCACAGAGGCCTGGCCAAGGCTGAGCTAGGCATGATTCAGGACAGCTCATGAGGGGCTGTTCTGGATAAAACCCCCTGGGCAGAGTGGGCACGGAAGCACCCAGCAGCGCTGGAGAGTGTGTGCCAAGTGCACAGCGAGAGAGAGGGGTTCCAGGGGAGCTCAGCCCTGGGAGTGGCCCCTGAGGAAACGGGGACTGGGAGCGGGCTGTCCCTCAGGCCTTCACACCAGGCCAGCCTCACCCCTCCCCAGCCTTCACCTCTGAGACGGCCCGTGTTCCCACCAAGTGAAGGCGCCTTGGTCCGGCCCTCAAGGGACCGTTGCTTTGGGGCAGGAGGAGCAGTAATGAACCCCAACAGCGACAACAGCAATAACAGTAATAGCTACTATGTATTAACTGCTGGCAAACATTAACGGGATCCCATTAATCCTCACAACAAGCATTTGGGTTAGATGCTCTTATCATCCCCACTTTACAAATGGGGAAACTGAGGCTCAAAGAATGGACTTCCCAAAGTCACTCAGCCAGTAAACGTAAAGCCTGGTCTCCCAGTTCCAAATTGCATGCTGTCGTAGGAGTTGGGGACATATTCTGTATTGAAATCATTAACCAGCTTGCTTGTCATCATTACCTAAAAAAGAAATAGGGGTGAGGAGTGGTCTCTGGCCTGTTCACATTTCTCCAACGGTGCCCTGTTGGGAACCTCGCTGTGGGACTCGGGACTCTCTGGCCAGCAAAGGGTGCGTGTGTCTGTGGGGCGAGCCACGCTATCGCGCTGAAGTGGAGTGAAGAGGAAGTGACTCAATCATCAAAGCCCTGGTCTTCCTCGGGGAACTGTCCCTAATCACAATTATCCCGCTACAATAATACCGTTTCAGAGAAACTGTGAGCCGGGGCACCGTGTAGCCATGTAAACTGCTTCCTGTATCTGCCAAACCCAACAGCATTCGGCAATTAATAGAATCCAGCTAGGCCTCCCGCTCCGATAAGGCCAGAGCCACGCCGCTGCCCGCCTTGTTGTTCTAATGACGAATAGCCCTGGTACTGCAAAGCCACTTCTCCCTTCCCTGCCAGCACGGGGCCCACAGTGGCCTGGGGTCCCAGGAGGCCAAGGAGGGCCATGCGTATTTTGCTTGGTTTTGAAATTTCATTGAGATGAAAATTATTTTCATTCTCCTGCTAAATAAAAGTCATGACTCTGCGGGCCACCCCTGGAATCTTGGTGGAGAATCAATAATTTGGATTAAGCAGGACCCCTGCAGCCAAAAACAGAGACCCCCAAACAAGTAGGCACTTCAGGAGGTGGTTGAAGGGAGCAAGGAGTTAGAAAATGTTAAAACAGGCCGGGCTCAGTGGCTCATGCCTGTAATCCTAGCACTCTGGGAGGCTGAGGCAGGAGGATCGCTTGAGCTCAGGAGTTTGAGACCAGCCTGAGCAAGAGTGAGACCGCATTTCTACTAAAAAAAAAAATGGAAAAAAATTATCCGAGCACCTAAAAATAGAAAAAATTAGCTGGGCATGGTGGCGCATGTCTGTAGTCCCAGCTACTTGGGAGGCTGAGGCAGGAGGATCCCTTGAGCCCAGGAGTTTGAGGATGCTGTGAGCTAGGCTGACGCCACGGCACTCGAGCCTCGGCGATAGAGCTGGACTCTGTTTCAAAAAATAAAAAAAATCAAAAAAAGACAAAGTTAATACAATATGACCTCTAGATCATACCAGGATTCAGGGATATTCAAGAGCCTCAGAACCTTATAATAAACTACTTTACAAGACATAGAGAAATTCCTGAGAAAATGACTTAGCCTCACATCAATTCTTCGCAGTCCGCTGGCTGCTGTTGGGAGGCAATGTTTCACAGTTCCAGGGCCTCCCAGAATGCCCAGGGTGAATGTAGTTTGACAAACAATAGTGGTCTAGCGGCCCAGCCTGGCTCTGCTACCCAAGCTAAGGGTCAAACAGGGTGGAAGCACGTTAAAACACTGCTCTTCCCACTTTTCTATTTTCATTTTGGTGACCGGTGCCCTCATTTCTTGCCACTGGGTGGGGCATACCCACTTTCTTGCTAAGGGTCCAGTGTCTACATTCTCTGGGGGAGAAGCTGACTAATTAGTTTGACTCATTTTGGACCCTTAAGCCAAATTCTCAAGAAGGTCAAGGCTGGTCAGACTGAATGAGGTGTGATTCTGGCCTCCTCTCAGGGGAGTGACTTCAGAGCTCGCTCCTCGCCCCCACCCAAGGACAATGCAAATGAAGGCAAAGGGATTTTTGCCTGAGCAAGGCCAGAAGGACCTTTGGGGAGAAGGGAGTGGCCCAGAGGATGTGGGTGTTTTAAAATTGGCTCTCACTTGGCTGGAAGACTCCCTTTCAAGGTGATTTGCAAATTGTACTCAAGCATGGTCATTTCCTCTGATTTAGGCCTTTTGTATTGTTAGTTGCTGTTCTGTGTTGGGGCCCATTCTGATGAATTTTCTTGTTGGAAATCTCTTTTTTAAGCTCTGATAGTTTTTATGCTCTAATAGGTGGGACTGGGGAGGTAGAGTGGAAACAGAAAGGCAGAAGTTGCTATAGCATAAGGGGCAGTAGTTTGGCTGTTAGGATTGGAGACTCAGCCCGGCACTCCTAGCTGTGCAACCTTGCACAAGTGAGTTACCTCTCTGAGTCTCAGTCTCCTTGTCTAATATCATGGTGACAGTTATAGGGCTCACTGCTCAGGATGGTTGTGCCTGATGCATGCAAATGTTCAGTACTCACATTTCGAGCTACTCGTGGCTTTTACCTTTATATTGTGCTAGAGTATCCTTCTCCCCCACTCCCAGCATCCAGTCCTTCCTCAGGAGCAGCTGGCCTATGAAATAGTCCTCATTACATGCGTAGTAGAACTGAACATACAACTCATATCCATGCCAGGCTTGAACACCTCCAGGGACAGGAGACTCGCTACTCTACTTGGTAGCCCATTTCATTTTCAGATAGTTCTGGTTGATATTTCTTCTCTTCATTGGATCAAAGGCTGTCTCTCTGGGGTCATCATTTAGTTCTTACGGGGCTCTCCAGAATCACAGGAAATTTAAGTCTCATCCCTGTTCTGTGTGGAAACCCTTCAAATATTTCAAGAGCGTTGATATATACCTTCCTAGATAGCTCCCCCCAGAATGCTTAAAAGTCCTTTCTTGAGGCTGGAACCTGTCCCCACTTATCAATTTCTCTCCAGCGGGAGGGTGAGATCAAAGAAATCAGGAGACTCACTCGGTCAATAGGAAACACATTGCAAGCTTCCTATCTTTTGCTACAGGGGTGAATCTCTATCCCTCCGGCACCAACACGGTTGGAGGCGGCTGATTGACGGGAGGTGGTTCTGGAGACCAAGAACCAATGTCCTGTGTCTGGTGAGACGCTTCCTTCACCAGAAGCCCTGGAGATAGCTTTAATGGAAAGAAGACAGGGCCCCTGTGAGGTAGGGCCGTGGCTCAGCCTCCCCAAGGCCAGGCAACAGGTTGGGTCAGATAACAACTGGATGGCAGCATCAGGGAGCCACAGGAAGGCCAGCGCTAATCTCTCGGGCCGTGTGTGTGAGCAGCTGGGATCTGGGGAAGGGACACCCTGGTCTCTGATGCACTTGATTTGGGCCTAGGAGACCCCCCACTCACTTCTCGGCATGCAACAGTTAGCTGCTTCAGACGATAACATCCAGTCTCAACTCTGTCACACCTAGTTCAAAGGGAATGGCCGACTTTGACTTTTAGTTGCTCCTCAATGAGGATTTCAATCCAAATCCCTGAGTCCAATGGCATATTGAACAATCAGGACCATCACACACATTTGAGCCTTAAGTTAGTGTTTTAAATCCTGGGCACTTAGAAACATTCATCCATCCATCCATCCATGTATCTATTCTTTCAACAACGTGTTTCTGAGTTCCTATTATGTTCCAGACACCGTAGTAGGCCTGGGGATATAACAGTAAGTAAAATCAGACAGATTCCTGCCCTGACAGAGCTTAAGATCTAAGTGGCAGAGACATACATTAATTAAATAATCATTAAAATGCTTACAGAACAACAAACCAAACGAAACATTATAAAGAAAAGGAGCAAATTTCTGAAGGAGCTATTCGCAAAGCATCCCACCCATCTAAGACTATAGGAATCAGAGAAGGTGTTGCTCAGAAAGCCCCCAAGGAACATGCATCTTGTTCACCCCACCCCCACACTTCCTAGGGAGCTCAGCACATAGTAGGTGCTTAATAAATTTTCATGAGTGTAGGAATATATGCATATGTTGACCATGTTGCCCTTGATTAGAGGAATATACTGAATGGAGTATTGTCTATGTGGGTCTTAAGAGTTTATTTAAGGCTTTCATGTGCATAATTTTTTGGTCCTTAGAATGCCCTCAAGTAACGGAAAAGATGGGTATCATTCTCCAGTTTGATGGCTGAGAGAACTGACAGAACTAAGTGTGTGTCAAATGGAGGAAGTATGATGGGTAAAACTTGCAGTCCTGGGATAAGCCCTGTCTCTTATCAGCTTTTAAAGGCCTTAACCAAACATGGAGTGCAGCAACTTTACCACATTTTCCCTAGACCTGGTGCTCTCCTGCATTAAGGTTTGCACTAGAGGGCCGGAGCGACAGTTATTTCGAGCTTTCTTTGGGCCTAATCAGAACAGACTTGCTCATGGCTCACATGAATAAATTACTGGACCCACGTCAGTGTCCCAGGAAGGGAAATGTGGGATCTTCAACTTTTGGAAAAACTCTTTCTAAGCTCAACAATCCAACACATATTTATTCTGTGTTTACTAAGGAAAGGTACTCTACTGATGTAAATATGCTTTAGTAGGGGAATCATCTTCCAGAAATTTCTGTTCTGATAAAATTAACAATCATAGTTACCAATTGTTGAGCCTTCATTATGTGCCAGACACTGTGCTAAGTACTTTACTTGTATTTAATTCTCAACCCTATGTAATAGGTTAACCACCATGATGGTTCATTTTCTGTGTCAACTTGACTGGGCCACAGGATTCCCAGGTAGTTGGTCAAATGTTATTCTGAGTGTGTCTGTGAGGGGTTTCTTTTTTCTTTCTCTCTTTTTTTTTTTTTTTTTGAGACAGAGTCTCACTCTGCCGCCCAGGTAGAGTGCAGTGGCATCATCAGAGCTCACTGCAACATCAAACTCCTGGGTTCCAGCCATCCTCCTGCCTCAGCCTCACAAGTAGCTGGGACTACTGGTGCGTGCCACCACACCTGGCTAATTTTTCTATTTTTTGTAGATACAGGGTTTTGTTCTTGCTCAGACTGAGCTGTTTCTGAAAGAGATTAACATTTGAATCACTAGACTGAGTAAAGCAGGTTGCCCCACCCAATGTGGGTGGGCCTCATCCAATCAGTTGAAGGCCTGGATAGAACAAAAAGACCCACCTTCCTGAGAGTAACAGGGAACTCCTCCTGCCTGACTGCCTTCAAGCTGGAACATCAGTTTTTTCCAGCCTTTGGACTGGAGTTACACTATTGGCAATCCGGGTTCCAGGCCTTTGGAGGTGGATTGGAACTTATACCTTCAGCTCCCTTGGGGCTCCAGCTTGCTGCCTGCAGGTTTTAGGATTTGTCAGCCTCCATAATTGTGTGAAACAGTTCCTTAGAATAAATATCTCCCTCTCCCTCTTCCTTTCTCTCCTCCTCTCTCTCTCTTTCTCTCTCTCTATGTATGTATATATATATCAGGTTTCCGTGTGAAATCATTGGTTCTTAGTGTGCTCTTGGCTGAAGAATGACCAGACACACCACAGTAAGGCAACCACAAAAATGAAGATTATTGGCCGGGCACGGTGGCTCACGCCTGTAATCCTAGCTCTCTGGGAGGCCGAGGCAGGTGGATTGTTTGAGCTCAGGAGTTCGAAACCAGCCTGAGCAAGAGCGAGACCCCGTCTTTACTAAAAATAGAAAGAAATTAATCGGACAACTAAAAATATATAGAAAAAACTAGCCAGGCATGGTGGCGCATGCCTGTAGTCCCAGCTACGCGGGAGGCTGAGGCAGGAGGATTGGTTGAGCCCAGGAGTTTGAGGTTGCTGTGAGCTAGGCTGACGCCACGGCACTCTAGCCGGGGCAACGGAGCCAGACTCTGTCTCAAAAAAAAAAAAAAATGAAGTTTATTGAGGAGAGAAAGATAGGATTATAGGGCAAGAGCAAGATATAGGTTTACAGAGCATGATACACATGCCATATATGACAACCGGCCCCATTGTCACAGCAGGAAAAGAGAGTTTGGTTACGAGCTGCAACTTATTTTATAGTGCCTGGATTGAGACCTCCCTAGTGGCTCAGACATCACCATGGAACCACTT
>CAUYSK010050520.1:0-37018 GCA_963575035.1 Avahi laniger | reverse complement strand
ACACACCTGGGCTGTGAGGTGTGACCTGTTGCTCCTGGCTACAGACCTGTGCTGTGTGTCACTGCCCCGGATACTGCAGGCCACTGGGACACGGGGCTAAGTATTTGTGTATCTAAACAGAAAAGGGACAGTAAAAGTATGGTGTAAAAGAAAACACAGCGCCCCTGTGCGGAGCAGCTGCACTGTAATCTTTTTTTTTTCTGAGGCAGAGTCCCACTCTGTCACCCTGGCTAGAGGGCAGTGGTGTCATCACAGCTCACAGCAACCTCAAACTACCAGGCTCACTGATCCTCCTGCCTCAGCCTCCTAGGTAGCTGGGACTACGGGCACCACCACACCCGGCTAATTTTTTCTATTTTTAGTAGAGACGGGGTCTCGCTCTTGCTCAGGCTGGTCTCGAACTCCTGAGCTCAAGTGATCCTCCTGCCTCGGCCTCCCAGAGTGCTAGGATTGCCGGCGTGAGTCACTGCACCCGGCCTCCACTATAATCTTACAGGACCACCATCACTGACCAAACCATCGGTAAACATTTAATTCACCACAGTGAAGAAATCCATGGTTCCAGTGTCCCTGTCACAGGAGTAACAAGTGACCAAGTCTCGGTCATTGGCTCAGAAACATCCTAACTTTTTAAAGGACAGTTGCTCAAGTTCAATCTTATCTGCCAACTTGTCCTCTCGCACAGAATTCAGCAACTTTGGACGTTGCCAGGTCCAGGCCTGGACCCAGCTGTGCCGTCCGAGTGGGGCAGACCCTGGTGCTGGCGTCGTGGGCCCGGCCTGGCCTCCCCACCCGATGCCTGATCACCCGCCTTCTGCCAAGGCTGCCCTGCCCCCCCGGGACGCCGCTTCTCCCCCATCCAGCAGCCCGAAGAGAATGGCCACGCCTGGGCGGGCCGGGAACTGAGACAGGAAGCGGCTTGAGGTGTCAGATCCCACAAAACAAGTCAGTGTCGCCTTTAAGTGGTTCACGACACACATAAGAAAATCGATGATGACGTAACAGACTAAACCGCGTATCCACAGACAGGATGTCTGTGCTGTGCCGTCACACCGACACTCAGGTAAACACGACAGGTGCGGGTGTGGTGCACGAGCTGGCCACGGCTACGCCGCCACCTCCAGCCCACGGGGAGCCGGGCAGACGCCCACCGACGCCCCCGCGCGTGCAGCAGCTCCGCGTGGACTCTGCCGTGAGCGGCGCCCACGGAGGCCAAGCCCCCCACGTACCTGCAGGTCTCGGATGTCGAAGGGCTCCTCGAAGATGTAGGCGGCGTCGGCTCCGGCCGCGAGCCCCCCCATGTTGGCCAGGTAGCCGCAGTAGCCGCCCATGGTCTCGATGATGAACACGCGCCTCTTGGTCCCGCTGGCCGACTGCTTGATGCGGTCGCACGTCTGGGCACAGGCAAGAGGTCGGTCACTCCACCCAGGGCGGGCGAGCACCTGCCCGGAGCCCCCTCCCCGGCCCCAGCACAAGGTCGCGAGCGCCGGACACAGGCGAGGACGTGCAGTGACCAGGACGTGCAGCCGCCCGCTGGCGTCGGCGGTGACCCCGGGCGGGGCCTGGCCACCCCCTCGCTCCTCCCGGGCACCGCAGAGAAGGGACCTGGGGAGCTCACTCTCCTCTGGCCTTTGAAGACGTCCCGGTTCGAAGGGGACAAAGGAGCCACCCGCCAGCACGCGTGAATTTAGGTTTAGGGAAGCGTCAGCGTTCCGGCTTAGCGGGTGGGATTCACTTGCCACTTCTCTCTGACAAGCTCCCTGTGACGCTGGGGTTTGGTCACCTTCAGACCCTCCCTGGGTGTCACACCTCGTTGATGGCACCTCTACCCCACGCAGACGGTAGCTCCCGAGACAAAGGCCCCCAGGGACATCTTCCAGACACGCAGGTGTCGGGCGTCCAGAGGAAACGCCCGCCACCCTCCCACCCGGCCCTCGCCCCCGTTCCAGACACCTCCAGCCCTCACGCCAAACCGAGACCCAGCAGTGACCGACGCCAAGCTCGTGGCCGACTCTCGCCTGCTCAGGCTTCACTAACTGCGCCTCCTTCGAGAACACGCCCAGGCCTCCTACGGAACCTCTCCCTGCCTGCCGCGCTCTGTCCTCACGCCGCCTCTGCTCGGACGTCCCCTCTGCTCCGTGTGGGCCAGAAAGCGGCCCAGGCGTCCTGGTCCTAATCCCAGAACCGGGACCGTTCCCTACACGGTGACTGAGGTCTCGGGAGGGGAGATCACCCAGATTATCCAGGTGGGCCCTGAGTGCTGTCACCCGTGTCCTTACGACCCGGGGCGAGCAGCCACTGGACGAGGCACAGAGGCCTCCCCTGGGGCCCTCCAGAGCCGCGGGGCCGAGTATCATCCCAAGACACCGAGCTCGTGGTCACCGGTTACAGCGGCCACAGGAAACTGCCTGGCCCGACTCGGGGAACCGCGCCTGGTCTCCAGGACCGCCCGTCCCCCGTCAGGGTTTCTCGTGAGGAAGGCGTCACATCCAGGGCGTCCTCTGCTGTCCCTGTGCGCTCGTTGGTGTGGGCGTCTCGTCCTCGCCAGACTAAGTCCCCCGAGGCCGGGAGCCACCAGCACCAGCCTACGCAGGCCACCGAGTGACGAGGACACGCCACCACCGGCCATCCCCGGCGGGTCAAGGGCCGACCGCAGGGTTCCCTGAACTGGTCTCCGAGGTTCTCGGGGAGACACGGCCTGGGGGGCTCAGGGCCGTGGGGGAGAGGCCAGAGGTCTGTGCTCCAAAGCACACAGCAGTTCGGAGATTCTCACTGAAGTGCTTCGGGTTGAATTTACAAGAGCGCTTTGATTACAAACCCGGGCTTGACCAGAACCATCCCAGTCTACACTTCCAATTTCTTTGACGGACTCTTACCCTCCCAAACTATTTAGCTGATTTATTCAAAACCTTGTATGTGCGGTGGTCAGTGGGCAGCGTGGCGTCCTCCCGAGCCGGGGCTGGGAGAAGCGCAGGCCCAGGGGACGGCCGGAGACCAGCCGAGCGCCTGCGGGGCCCAGGACCGCCGTCCCAGGGCCGGGGTGTGGGACTCTGAGGCTCTCCGTTTCCTCCGTGCGGGGTCTCCCGAGGTGGCCCCGAGTCCGTCACACCTCTGCCTAAGGCCCCAGTGCATGGTCTCCGCCCCACAGGATGTGGGGTGGGACGACCCCCCCAGGGTGCAAACTCCCCGGGGTACTGTTCTGACTGCGCCTCCCACCTGCCGCCTGAGGTGGGGAAGTTACTGTCCCCGATCCTGAGAACATCACCATCGCTCAGTGGCGGGATGGCGCTGGCACAGCCGCCGTGGGGAGGCCGGCGCGTGCACGGCGTCCGGGTCCTGATCCAGCCAGGCCGGAGGACGAGGGAAGACCCGAGTGGGCCTGGGGACCGAGCCCAGGCCTGGCTTCGTGTCTGCCCCGAGTCGCAAACGGTGACGGGCTGGGACAGTCTGGGTTCCTAGATACTCTGCCATTACCCAGTGGCAGCGAAGGCTGGAGCGGCTTCTTCTAAGCAGAGCGAGCCCTTCCTGCCCCGCGAGCTCCGTTACCGAGCGCAGTGCTGACCGGGCAGGGCCACAGGGGCAGCTGCAGCCCCTGACGCTGGCACAGAGGGTCCTGCCCCCTTTCCCGGCTCAGAGCCAGCAGGCAGGGGCGGGGCTGACCTCGGGAGCGCCCCCTGGAGGAAGAGCTCCAAGCTGCAGCTCAAACATCACCAACGCTTTGCTACACGGTTTTTAAGAAATATCAGCGGAACACGCAGAGACGAAGCGGAGTTTGCTGCAGCGCGAGGGCAGGAAGCCCCGGCTTTGATGGGTGCCCCGCTCAGAGCTGGGTGCCCCGGGGCCGCGTGTCCCCCCGGAGCTGAGCCGTCTGCAGAAGTGGGGTGACCAGACAGGGTGGGGACAAGCAGCAAAGCGCAGCCCTCGGCAGGAGCGGAGCTCACGCTCCACCCGTGAAGCGCGTGCGGGCGCGAGGGTTAAAGCGTGCGCGTCAGCGAGGCGCTGAAGGAGAGGAGCCCTGGGACAGGCCGGGCCCCACGCAACACGCTCGGTGCGGGGGTGCAGCGGGGCCGGGGAGCCTCTGACTCCCGCGTGTCCCCCGCATGTGGCTGTGGCCGGCTCTGCCACCCAGCTGCCTCGCTCAGGCGGGAAGCCAGCGTCGCCCAGAGGACCACGTGTCACGTCGCGCTTGCAGTCGACACACGCAGGCTCTCCTCGAGACAGAGAAGCGGAACGTTTGTCCTGCTCTGCCCGGGTGACGCAGGGCCGCTCACAGGAAACCAGAGCGAGGAGTTAGGCTCACGTTCAGGTGGAAGAAACCGTCAAACAAAGATGCCAGGAGCGGGCGGCTCTTACCTCGACCACCGTGTTCAGGCCGGTATCGGACCCGACGCTCACGTCCGTGCCCGGGACGTTGTTGCTGATGGTAGCGGGCACGACGCAAACGGGCACGCAGAACTCCTCGTGCTGGCCTCGCGCCTCGGCCATGTTGGACGCGGCTTGGTAAGCCTGGAGCAGCGGGGCCAGGCGGTTAGCGGTCAGCGTGGGTGCCCGGCCGGGCCCCGGGAGGTGACGGGGAGGGCTGCGGTCACCAGGGGAAGCATTTTCATGCGGGCCAAGGGGGCCAAAGGGCGCTCTGGGTCTGCACCTGGCGGGTGCAGGGCAAGCCGCGGCCCGGGAACCGCACGGTCAAAGCGGGTGCAGCGCACAGCAAAGCAGGCAGCAGGCAGTGGGCCGGGTGGCCGGCGTGTTAGTCACTGGACGGAACAGCTCGTCCTTGGCATCCTGAGGGGTGAGGAAGGCCGATTAGGTCGGAAAGTTTAAGTGCAATGCCATTCCTGGGAGCTTCTGCAGGTAAGTGGGGGACAGAAAACATGGCTGTGACAACATCAAATGACTGACATCATCATGCAGAGGCCACCTGCAGGCAGGCACAGGGACAGGCATGCCATCGGATTCTCACAGAAAGCGGGACAATACAGCAAGACCCAAAGTGAAATTGTTGGGCTCTGATGCCACAAAGGCGAGCTGTTCCTGTGTGTGGACAGAGGCTTTTTGCCGTCTGTCCTGGGTGTTAACTGAGTTAGTAGAAGGACGCAGGTCCCCGCCCCAGCGCCCCTAAATCCAAGCAGCTCCACACAAGCTGTGTTCATAATCCGCTTGGAGGCAAAGCCAACCCATTCTCAGTCTTTTACTCGCCTCTCTTACCGTGAGGCCCTGCACGCTTTGCTGCAGAAATGTCAGCGTTCGGTGCAGGGCGTTCCCAGGCCTCCCTGGGGTGAGACCACCCCGAGCCCTCCCCGTGTGGCCGGGACTGGACAGTGGGGCGTGGACCTGCACGGGTTAGTTCTCCGGCCGTCAGCAGAGGGAGGACACGGACGACACATGGGCAGGTCCCCAGGCCCCGGCCTCCACGTCCACCCGAGCCTGGCGTGTGACCCACCCCAGCTCCGCCTCGCGACTGTGGTTGCGTCAGTTATCGCGGGACTTCGTTCAAAACGACAGACTCCTGCAGGCCTGGGGCCGGGATCTGGACCCTGCAAACTGCCACCCGGGCTCCTCAGGGTGGCTCTTTCACGGTCCTTACTGTGGGCTGGGGGGACCCTGCCCAGGACAGTGTGAGCCTGCAAAGAGGAAAAGCCCGGGCCCCGCGGGGAGCCGCAGTGGCTCCATCTGCTTCCGGCTCCAAGGACAGGTGTTTAAACTCCCCTGAGCCACCCTGGGCACCGCGCTGTCCACGCCGGAGACCACAGCCACGGCCGCCGCCTTCTCCCTGCGTGATCCCACCCAGGGCCACCGGCAGGGCCGTCAGCAGCAGCACTCGGCCTGCCGTGGTGTGTTTTGGACCAGAACAGAGTGACATGAGGCTCGGAAAGTTAACTCCAGTTGGACCCCACAGCCACGTCCCGAGACTTTCCAGCACCTGCTCTGAGCTGTTTGTCGATTCTGTTCTGCCCAGAAGCCCCACTAACCACCGCACACACCAAGGTCTCGAGGGACGCATCTGCGAGCTGAGCTCCAGTGCTGGCAGGAGGGAGGTCATCAGCGAGGAGGAGGAGGAAGTTTGCCAAGAGGACGATGGCTTATAGCACGAGACCACCAGGGCACGACGCGAGACCACCAGGGCACGACACGAGACCACCAGGGTTTCCCAAGCTCGACATGCTGATGTCCGAGCCGGGAACTCGCTGCTGCGGGGACTGTCGATTCAGCGCATGGAGGGACGTTCAGTGGCCGCTCTGGCCGCCCTCCCCCCAGTCAGCCCGTCTCCCAGTTCTGACAACCAAAAACATCCCTGGACTTTGCAGATACCCTCTGGTTGGAGGGATCACCCCCAGCTGAGAACCACCGGACCTTCTGAACAAAAGAACCGGCTGCCACTGGAGATGTCCATGGATCACAAACCTGAACGCTCCCCGGGGCCACGTCATGAACCACGATAAACAGAGCGCCTGGCCGTGGCCTGCAGGGGCCTGTCGGGACACCCGTTTGCAGCTGAGATGGCGGGTGACCGGACGCTAGCGGCTGTGGGTCCTCCCTGAGGGCTTCCTTTCCCACCGGACGGCGACCGCACACCCTTGTTTCCCAAGGACACCGCCAGCCGCTTTGCTTCTCACGGCCAGCGAGCCTCACACAGACCCAAATCCAAACCTACTCGGAAGGACTCGACTTCGCTGGACAGAGCTCTGGGAGAAGCCGCACCACGCCCGTGCGTGTCTCAGCCTCTCCACCTCCAGGAGGCGCAGAGGGACTCCCGGCCAGTTCTCACCCTGCCCGGCCTGAGCGGTCACGGCATTCGCTGAGGTTGTCCCACCCGCGCGGCGTCCCTCACCCACCACGAAACTGGAACCGCTGCAGCCCAGAGGTGACCTCACTCCTCGGAGCCCCGGAGACAGCGCTGGCAGCAGGGGACACGCTCGTCCACTTGCCAAGGACAGCCGTGCCCCGGGCCAGCAGCGAGGACAGACCCACTCTGGCCGTTTCCTTCTTGGACGTTATAATCGTCTAGCCCAGCTTTGAGAAACTCGAATGCAAACCTGAATTTTTAAAAAATCACATCATAAATCACAAAATCTCTCTAAGGGACGTAAAAGGGAAGGGGAATTAATATTGACTTTCTTTTTCCCTATAGATTTTGGTTTTTAAGTTTTCAACACTACAAGTTTATTATACGTTTATAATTTGAAAAAAAGAGTTCTTTATAGCAGAGGACCCTGGAATTATAAAGACAGAATCTTTTTTCCGTGCCTGAAAGTGCAGGGCCACTGACCCCAGGAGGTGAGCACCTGGCCAGCCTCTCAACTGCGACCGTCCAAACTCCCCACGCGGCCCCTGGGGCGGGCTCTACTCAGGCAACAATCAGGATAAGAGAAGCTCCAATTCCTCCTACCATGAGCTCAACATACGTAGATTCAGAATCTAGCTAAGGCCGGTAAAAGCGATAAAAGCAAAGGTGAGATCCATGGCGCAGAAGACGCTGATCTCGCGTTCACAGCGTGAAGAACCACCCAGAGCCCCACCAGCCCACGGCAGCGGCGCAGCCACGACCGTCCCCGGGAAGAGGCGGCAACGTCTGCGTGAGAGGTTAGTGACCGCAAGTGAGTATGATTAAGTCTCTTCCAAACCCAGTGAACGTGTAAAAACCGCTGGGCAGGATTCTTTAGTAAAAACATAAGTAAAGAAAGTTTAAGTTCAAAAAAACAAGAAACAAGTGCTAAGCACTACTTACCATTTGAGTTGTATTTTTTTTAAAGCTTTTGTTTTTTATTTACCAGTGCTAGAAACAAGTTTGACGTCAGGGGCTTAAGAAAAAAAAAAAATCTTAGAAAAATATTTACAAAAACTAGGTCTCACAAGGAAAACTGGATGAGAATTATAAAAAATTGTATAATTAAATTTTAGAAAAAGCATTCTGGGTTAGTTACTGATCTCCAAATTTCCATGTGAATTACTAAGTGTGATTTACAAATATAAGAATACGTTTCTGTGTTTTGTTATTGCCTCTTGGAAAAATACTGAAATTGCATCAATATCCTCCTAGATGTAATTTAACATCTCCGATTTACAAAGGGGAAAATGCCATTTACAGCCAAGACCAAATATATAATAAATGCAAACAGCGGATTCAGGTCAACGAAAAAAATGATAAAATATCTAGTTCAATTTTTACTTTTAAACATCAAGGCAGAAGCCCTTGGACCCAGGATTTATAATAGGTGTTATAGGCCCAAAGGTAAATTTGGAGCATTGAAAAGCTACAAAAAAATCATCAAACAAAATTTTTAATGATCGTCCAAATGAGCAAATACTCCAGGGGCTACGGCTGCTCACTGTCTCTTACGGAGTCGTGGTCGTCATCCCTGCAGCCACACGGAAGAGGCAGTAAAAGCTCTGTGAGCTACATCAAGGACTTTCAGAGCCTGAAGAACTTTTCCTACTTTTCTGGAAAAAAAAGAAAGGCTGGCCCTCATTCGGGGTATCCGAGAGGGGGACGGGCACGCGGCCGTCTCTAGTCACTGGTAGATAAAAAGGGCCCGGCCCGCGGGTTAGTGTCGCCGGCGCCTGCCTTGCTGGGCGCACACGCACTTACGTCGGTGATCGTGTTCAGGGCCGTGTCCGCCCCGATGCTGAAATCGGAGCCGGGCACGTTGTTGGAGACGGTGGCAGGAACCATGACCATGGGGACACAGAACTCCTCGTGTTTCTCCCGGGCTGCAGACAGTTCTAGGAGTCCCAGGTAGGCCTGTCAGACAAGTGCGGGAGGTCGTGGGGCCGGGGAAGGGGGAGGCGTGGGGCGTCGCGGGCGGCGCCACTCCTGCCGCAGCACGGGGAGCGCACGGGGGCCCAGAGACGCTGGAAACCAGCAGAGCCGCGTTAGGACCAGGGACCAGGACACGCAGGTGTTAAGCACAGAGGAGGAGACAGGACATTGTCACTTAGAAGCAAGACTACATCTCCTCTTGGTAAAAGTCTGATTATCTGAGGTTCTTCTGTTTTCGTTAAAGGAAACCAAAAGGTTGTCTTAGAACTGATCTTCGTTGAATAGAAAAAAAATGAGGACTACAATCCAATATGGGATTTAAATAAAGTCTCGACTACCTTACTGTCTGAGCAGCCAACGGACTTCAGGTTCGAGAGTTAGCATCACGGCATCAGACTTGAAACCCACCAGCTCCCCGAACAGAGGAGCCCAGCTGGGGACTGCAGCTCCGGCTTCCTCACGGGCTGCGGCACCGTGGCCACCTGTTTGTTACTCTGCGTGTCACGGCCAGCCAGGGGCAACCGGGCGGGGTGTCTGGAATCGGGTCTCGGGGCAGCCAGCGCCTGCTGTGCCCGTGGGAGCCCACCCGGGCGGTGCTCACGCCTGCAGCCCGACGGGCAGGTCAGCAGAGCGGGGGGAACCTACCTCGAATCCCCCGATGATCAGCAGGGCGTGGATGTTATGCGTGCGCATCTGCGCGGCGATCGCCTCCAGATACTTCCCCGGTAGAACCCTAAGAATAGTCAAATCCAGAGGTGAGGTCAGACACCGCACGCTCCACGCAGCGCGTGACACACATTGCACCGGAAACCACGGAAGCCACGCTGTCCCGCCCTCGCCGAGGAGCGGGGAGAGGGCTGTTCCCCTCCTGCCGTCGCGGGGCGGACAGCAAGGCTGCGCTAGGCAGGGGCGGCCGGGAATCTCATCTCGAAAGGGAGTAATCGTACATTTAATCTACATTAAAATATCCCATCATCCGCAGCTACGTGGAACACCGAAGCTTGCTGTGATTCAGAAAGACATTTTTATACCAGAATTCCCGGGCGGCAGAGCTGCCGTTCCCACCAACACCGCCCACCGCGGATGGTGCTTTGGGTTTGTTAACGGTGCAGTGACCCAGGCTCAGTGGCACCCGTCACTCTGTGACCTCAGGGACTTCCCGGACAATGATCCCTTATTTCCTGGACTGAGGACAGGTAACCTCCCCGAGCCGCACCCTTTAGGAACATTTCGTAGGAAAACGGAAGCACCATGACACCCGCGATTCTCTTATGGGACCGGCCTGTTCCTCTTACAACAGAGCAGGTCGGGGAGTCAAGGTTTGGAAATTACCGTTTTGTGCCGAGAATGGAGCCGCCTTGGCCTGTCCAGCCGCCGACGTCTGTCCAGCCGATTTCTCTGATCTAACGTGAAACACAGAATGAGACAGCTGAAGCGAGGAACAAAAGGGAGTTAGAGCAACAGCTCCGACAGCCGCCTTCCCGTGAAGATCTGCAAAGCGCCGTGGGGTCGTGGGATGCTCTCGCGGCGACGCCCAGCACGCCAGGATGTGACGGGCCCCTCAGGCAACAACTAGCGGGGAACCCCAGGGCGCCGTGCGCCGCGGGAGGGGCTCTAGAGCAGAGGCTGTGCCGTCAGTCGGAAGCCCTCGTGTCTTCAGCACCACGGGGGCCTGGGCCGCGGCCCGCCCGCTCACGGTGAGGTCCAGACCTGCGCACGCACCTGGCTGCGGCCTCCTGGGCCACTCACCTGGCCTTTGGCGAAGCCGTCGAAGCCATCGTAGATCGCGAGCATCCTGTGGCCGTCGGCGATGCCCACGCGCACGGCCGCGCGCACGGCCGCGTTCATCCCCGCCGCGGGCGCACCCACGTTGATGACGGCCACGTTGCAATTGCTCTGCAAACAGGAGGTGGCGCCAGGTCACCAGCATGTACAAGTCCCACACGCCGCACACCCGGCGGTGGCCCACTCTGCGCCAGACCATGAGACGGGGGCCTTGGGCCACACGAGGACGGCAGCCGGGGAGGAAGGTCGGCCAGAGGTCAGGGTGACTTCCGGGTGCTGACATTGGGGCTGGGCCTGTGTCCACCGGGCGGAAGGAGGGAGGAGGCTGCCCACCCACCTTGGGGATCTGATCGTCCGGCAGCTTGATGGCGAGACGCTTGTAGGTGTTCAGGTTGTTCTCGAAGCTCCTGCAAGAACAGGACGCGGCTGGCCCAGAGCGAGACTCGTGGACGCGGCCGGAGGGGGCTCACCGGGCAGAAGGGGCCGCGCAGAGCAGCAGCCTCACTCGAGGCAGGTCTGCGACACGTGACCTCGTACCTGCACCTCGTTAGCCCTGATCTTGCCAGAAAAAACCAACAACAAATGAAAAAAAAATAATTTCTCCCTAACTATCATCTAGGTCTTCAACCTGCAAAAACAGCGCCCGCGTATCGCCCGATTCAAGAGAGAAAGACACAACTTCCGGGCAGGTTCTCAGCAGCCCGGCCGAGGAGCGCGGTCCCCGTGACAGAGCTTCCTGCGAGACGCCTCACCTCCCCCGGAGCCGCACGGCGTCCTTAAATCTCCCCTCGTCCATGGCCTTCTGAACGTCCTGGGTCTGTGAAAAAACATTGAAAAGAGAGGAAGCGTCAAGACTCAGCTTTTCCGCGCCAGACCCCGTCCCCGGCCCGCGCTGGGCCCGTCGCTGCGCGGCTGGGAGGTCGGAGCCGTGGAGGACGCTTCCCCGAGAGCGGCGGCACCTGCTGTCCGGGGCCACGAAACCCCGAGGTTTTGCTCCACGAGAGCAAAGCCGGAGCAAATGACCCTCCCAGGCAAGGTTCTGAAAGGTTCTCAGTTTGATTCTGGAGGGAAAACAGAGCACAAGACACCGCCTTGCTGGGACTGGGGGACCTGAACAAGGTCACGACGGCCGAGGGGCACAGAGGCCCAGCCAGCCCGGAGCTGCAGGGTCTCGGGCAGGTTATTTCTGTCTCTGAACTCCAGTTTCCTCGTCTGTGTGATGAGAAAACACCCCAACCTCGGGTGACGTCTGTGGCTACTGAAAACACATCAGCCCCTTGGGAAACATTGAACAACAGCAGCTCTGGGGACCGGCTCACTCCCGCTCGGAACCCCAAAGCCCCGGAAGGACAGTCTGAAGGTCGAGCAGGTTGCACCTGCCATGTCCGTCTCCACCAACACAGAGACGGGGAAATGGGTCGGAGCAAGCGTCCCGCACGAGCAGGGCCACGGTCTGACTCCGCACTCACCACGCACACACACACACACACATGACACGTGCACCACCATACATGCTCTGACAGGCATGCACACACACACACACGTGCACCACCATACACGCTCTGACAGGCATGCACACACACACACACACACACGACACGTGCACCACCATACACGCTCTGACAGGCATGCACACACACACACGTGCACCACCATACATGCTCTGACAGGCATGCACACACACACACACGACACGAGCACCACCATATACACTCTGACAGGCATGCACACACACACGTGCACCACCATACACGCTCTGACAGGCATGCACACACACACACACACGACACGTGCACCACCATACACGCTCTGACAGGCATGCACACACACACACGACACGTGCACCACCATACACGCTCTGACAGGCATGCACACACACACACACGACATGTGCACCACCATACACGCTCTGACAGGCATGCACACACACACACACACGTGTAACAGACGTGGGCTTCAGGAAGTTATGTGTCCAAGGTTACTTTCGACAAGTCCCTTGTCCTATTACTCAATTAATTCTTTGCACATGTTATAACAGGCACACACCTCGGGGCCACCAGAAAAACCAAACAGAACAAGAGCCACGAATTACGCTTTGGGAAATAAAAGAGAAGACGGTTGCTAACGCCGCTGACCCCACGCCTCCCGCCTGCTGGTCAGTCGGCTGGAGGTTATGGCTCCTTTGCCTCCCTCCATTTCCAGACATTCCCATGGCGGCGTCACTGACCGACAGCCTCGGGGTGGGAAGTGGCTGACCCTGGAGCCGCTGAGCCAGGCCACGCTCCCCCCGGACAGGCCGCAGCCGGGTCTCTCCAGGGCCACTTCCCAGCAGGTCCCGCAGGGGTAGGGTGGGGACAGGAGCCTCCCGCCACCCCCAGGGGGGCCCACCTGTCCTCAGAAAGGCCGTTTAGCCCACGGGTCCCCACACCTCCCGCCTCGGCCGCAGGGCAGGCGCGCCCAGCTCACCATCTGCACGCACTCCATCAGCGGCAGGCGCACGGCCTGGTTCCCGCTCAGCGACACGACGCAGGGCGGTGTCTCGGGGGTGGCCTCCAGCAGGGCGATGACGGCCGCCACCCCCATGCGGCTGGCCTAGGAACGACGTCCGCGCTGGTCACGGGCAGCCCACGGTCCGGTCCTCCCTGCTGCAACCTGCTTCCTGCCCTGGTCTCCCCTGGTCTGGGGCGGGCGCCCACAGCCCTCCCCACCCCGGCCACTCTCCCTAGCAAAGCGACTCCAATTCCGTGAGGACCGGCAGGGCGGGAGCGGAGGGAAGGTCCGTCCACGAGGACCCGGAAACGATAGGGGCAGAGAACCGGCCTCGCGACTCTGCTACCCCAGCCGGGCTCCATCCTTGCGCTGGGAACGGCGCCATCACCCCGGTGACAGGCGCTCTGCTCCCCCCGTCGGAGCACCCACGGGCCTAGGGACCCCGCCACGCTAGCAAGTCCCAAAGGACCTTTAAGAGAAGGGCACGGGGCGCCAGCATCTCAGGGGTGAGCGCCCAGCAAGGCTTCCCGCGCACCAGCCCCCGGAGTCCCCGCGAAAACGCCCGGCCCTGCCCTCCCGCTCACCAGGATCCTGTCGAAGGCGGAGGGTGTCCCTCCTCTCTGCACGTGTCCGAGGATGGTCACACGCGTGTCGTAGCCCAGCTGCCCGACGACGAGCTGCAAGGAAACACCCATTAGAAACACGGAGCCGCGACGCGGGCCGGCGGCTCGGACTGGGCAGCGGGTTCTGGGTGCTGAGAAAGACTCTTCTGTCCTCTCTCCAGATCTAATCGGGAAAAACGATCACTTCTAAATTTTGCTTCCTGAAGGAATGTTTAGTTTAATCATAATAGCTAGCTGGAATACATCTTTTAAGATAATGCTTTTATTACCAAAGCAAAACCTTTATCTCCCATCCTTGCAAATGAATATAAGTAACTTGATTTTTTAAAAACACTATTTCGATAGCTTCTATTTAAAGTATTGCTTGTATTTGATAAATACGTAACATTTCCCTTTAACCACCTTACGCCTGCGCAGCTCTGATTTGCAAAGCATGACCCAGTAACGTCAAGGCGCTCCCCCACCCCACCCTGCCCCGGGCCACACACAGCCCACGGTGACTTGTCCCAGCCACCGCGCAACCCGCACCCAACTCGCCCCTCCATCAAACAGCGGGACTGGGCGCGTCAAAGCCGCGTTCCTCCTTGGTCCTGTTCCATGATTTCATGTCAGTGGGAAAGAAAACCTTTGCCCGGACTTCGTTGGCTACTCCTCACACATACTGGCAGACGTCTCCCCACAGCATCTGCCCGTGTTTTAACATCGGCACGGAGCTGGTGTTGGCATTGGTAAGAGACACGTTGTCGTTAACTGATCGCGACTGAACATAACAGAGAAGCCGCCTTGCAAAGCCGGGTCGGTGCCGTCTCCTGTCCTGGCCCGCGGTGTGAACCGGAGCCGTGCGCAGCCCCGCCTGCCGCAGGCCTGCTGAGATGGGCAGGGAGGGTCTGAGCGAGCCCCGTGGCACCGAGCCTGCGTCTGTCCCTGCCAGGGCCGCCAGGATGCCTGAGCCCGGCACAGAGCCTGCTTCGTGAGTGAGAACGTGCCCCGCGGGTGCTGGAGGCTGGGAGGGGGCGCGGGGGCGGGAAGACACCACCTTTCCCACTGCCCTAGGTCGGCTGCCAAGAGCTCAGTCCTCACCCCCGGAGCCGTTGACCTTTAAGGGCCACGACTTTCTAATACGAAGACCAGCATGGCCACGCGACCAGGACGCCTGTTTCTGCTGGGAAGCTGTGTGTCTCCCCTGCCGTCCGAGTCATGAGTTGTCACGAAAACGTTCTTAAACATCAGGGAGAAAAAAGTGTCCAATGATGACACTGGGTTGTAAGCCAGAGCCCTGCCGCCGGGGCAGCTCCGACCCCAGGGAAAAAGCGAGGGGTGGGGGGGATGAGGAGAGAGTGGGGGGCTCACCTGCTTCACCTCCTCAGAGGTGATGGGCTTGTTCTTCATGTCAATTGCTCCTTCAGCCACAATGATGATATTGAGCCTTTTTTTCCGGGCACGGTTCTAAAGAGACAGAAAATCCATCAAATTCCTAGTCCGTCGTTAACGACGACTACGGCAGAAACACAGGAGCTCGTGTCGGATGCAGGTGGCCTCTTTGCAGGCAGAAGTCTCGCCTCCGTCACCGGAACTGCTCTCGGCAGCGCCAGGAGGAGGTAAAGCTGCTCTGGGTGAGGGCAGTGGTCACGGGAGGAGAGGTCTCTGCGTCGGCAGCTCAGGTGACACCACGACAGAGGAAACCCAGGGCGGGTGCGAAGTGCTGACCGGCAGGGTCCCCCCAGGGAGGAACAGAGACGGGACCCCGCAGGTGTCTCCGCACAGCACGCTGCCTGCTTCCTTCACACCCAAGGCTCCCTGCACCTCCCTGCGTACCCCACACGCTCACGCCGGAGCCCGGGACGTCCCCACCATCACGATTAGGTAGTACCACCTGCAGGCAGGGCAGGCGGGTGGCAGGAAAGACAGTGTCGGGACCAAGCCCAGACGGCGGATCCTGGGCAGCCACAGCTGCGCCCGAATGGCCAGCACGCACCGTCGGGACACCGCGGTTGCCGCGGCCACATCGTCACACGCAGGCTCACAGTGGTCACGGGAGCCTAAAATGATCTGTACGGTAAACGCTGCAACCACTCCGCCGTGCAGATTAACTCACTCTCAGTGGATGTGCTTTCTTTACTTTTCTTTTCCTTTTTTTGAGACAGAATCTCGCTTTGTTGCCCAGGCTAGAGTGCCGTGACATCATCCTAGCTCACAGCAACCTCAAACTTCTGGGCTCAAGTGATCCTCCTGCCTCAGCCTCCCCGAGTAGCTGGGACAGCAGGCATGCGCCACCAAGCCCGGCTAATTTTTGTATATATTTTTAGTTGTCCGGCCAATTTCTTTCTATTTTTAGTAGAGACAGGGTCTCACTCTTGCTCAGGCTGGTCTCGAACTCCTGAACTCAAACAATACGCCTGCCTCGGCCTCCCAGAGTGCTGGGATTACAGGCGTGAGCCACCGCGCCCAGCCTGGACATGCTTTCTGTAAAGTTCCAAATGAGAGACCGTCTGGTAGAAAGTGTCCCCAGGGGCCATGCGGAGCCCAGAGCAAGCAGTACCTGAAACCACCCCTGCCGGAGTCAGGGCCACCCGGCGTGCTCTAAGGAGCCTCACCCTGTCCCAGCACCAGGTGTTGCAGACACACTTGTTCTGGACTTGACAGACGCTAACTGTGCTATGCATTAAAGGATTTATTAATCAAATCTTTTCTTAAAGCTATAAAGATATAAGCACAGAGTGATTACTGGAAGAATAATGGAAGTAGCGACAACCTCCAACAAATGTGAGTTTGGCTAAACCACCACGCCTTGTCCACAAAACGTAACATTCTGAAGTGGTTATAAGTGATGGACCGTCCGTGCGTCGGCAGGGAAGACAGCCACCCTGGCTACGATTTATCGGGTGCCTCCGTGTTCTTTACCCGGTTAATTCAGTCATTGAATCGTCACAAAATCACTAGGCAGGACATGGCAGTACCACCCACATTACAGGTGAGGAACTTGGAACATAGCAACGTGAGGTTGTTTGCCCAAAATCACTGTCAGTGGTAGAAGAATGAAGACGTGAGTTTAAAATAAAATTTAAAATAAAATGATTGAAAATAAAATCTATTATACTGAAATATGTGTTTTACTGTATTTTAATAAATTTAACATTTACTGTACTGAAATACATATGTTTTGGGGGCTTGTTTCTAGACTAATTTATCCAGCAAGATACTTGGAAAAAATTCTAGCACTGCTACATTAATGACCGATAAAAATGCACGGTAGACACATTTTATCAGGTGTTTCCACACACAGGTTAGTTTAAATCATCCGTCCTAACTCTTCCATCACTTGGGGGTGACGACACCATGCTCTTATTCTTGTCATACCTGACAGCCCGGTTTCTAAATCGTGGGACCCACAGGGATTTGCGGATAATACCATACGGCCAAAGGAATAACCTACGAATCTAAAGCCAGTTCCTGAGATCTGAATGACAGCCCCAACCCCGCAACCCCGCTGCGGACTTTCTTTCGCGCGGCCCTCGTCGCTGACACTGCTCACGCATTTGCTGAATACAAGTATCGTCAGTCCAGGCCGCGGTGCTCAGCGTTTACCCGTAGAACATCAACAGGACGATGACAAGAACAAGGGAGGGAAACCAGCCACGTACTGTGGTTTCTGTTCAGAGCTAACCATGGTCCTAAATGGGACGTCTTCTGCCCTAAGCGTCAGCCTTCTTGGAGGGAGACTCGCCCCGCACTCACAGCCCAGAGCGTGAAACACAGACACGCAACGAACTTGGACAGAGGAAGAGAAGAGCTGGGCTCACAACAGTCCAACCTTCAGGCCCAAAAACCCAGCGCAGCCGAGACCTCCCAGCTGGAAGGAACGTCACAACACCCGACACAAAGTGCTGGGTGGAGTTAAAATCAGAGAAGCAAACACAGGCGTGTCCAAGATCAGGTACGCAGGAAAAAAAAAAAAACTGGAAATGGATTTTCTCTCCTGATTTCTGTTAAGAGCTGTAACCGCAGGTACCTGCTGCTCTGAACGCAAAATGGAACGGTTGCAGTTGCTTCTCCGTAGCGTTACCGTCTGCGACGTTAGGAAGTCGACAGACGCCTGACTAATCAACACAGGAAGATCTCTGGGAACAGCCTGACCTCATTTCACAATCGGAAAGTTCTCACTCGCTCAAAGCACTGTCCAGCTTGAAAATTCTAAGGGCCGTTACAAATCCTAGTTAAAGCAACGCAACCGTAACCATCGGTAACCGGGGGCGACAGGACGTGAGTTACCTCTGAGAGTTTGACGCACAGGTGTTCCTCCCAGTGCTCCTCTGGCGGGGATTCCGGAAGGAACACCCAGTCTGCGCCGCAGGCCAAGGCGCTCACCAGGGCCAGGTACCTGCGAGGACAAACGATAGCGTCGACAGGAGATTCTTACTGAGGAGGCAGCGTCCTGCGGGGCTAGCTCAGGGCAGCCGAGCTCGGTGGCAAATTTGGGCAGGTACGACCCTGGAGTATGAACCAGAAATGCCAGCTCCTCTGGGAGCTCTCTGGGAGCATCCCCCCCACATTGGTGGGGTGCAGGGCATGGAAGAGGACAACACCCAGGGTCCTTCCCCCGGCGGTGCCGCGGATACGCACCCACAGTGTCTCCCCATGACCTCGAGAACGAAGGTCCTCTGGTGGCTGGAAAAGAAAGAAAGAGAACGTCCCTCGTCACTCACCACTGCTGGGCATGTGTGGAAAACAGAGAAGTGTTTCGCCGGCTCCCTGACCGCCACAGGTCCCTGGGCTTCCAGGGTGACCCGTCATCCATAAGAGCAAAGGCCACTGACGCGGCGCATCACACTCTGGTGGGCGAAGGGCTTTGGCAGCGGCTGTGCTTTCTAGTTACGTGTTTACGTCGGTCTGCCTGGGCCCCGGACACACTCACACGCTAGGACACTCTCCTGTCCTCTATCCAACGTAACCACTGAGTTGGGCAAAGTCAGGAACCCGGGGCCGGATGTGTCCCACGTAAACGACGGGCATGAGTGTGGCGGAGTCAGCTTAACGCCCAGTGACTGCAGTTTCTCCGGGGAATGGAAAACCCCAGCTGCCCCGAGCATCCTTCCAACTCTGGGGAGATGATGTGGTTTTCCAATGGCCGCGGAATTCGCCCCATCTGACGCAGCAGTGTTGTGACCACACGAACACACCACGGGGCGCAGGAGGTCGCACTCCCGGGGTCCCGTTTTCAATGTGCCAAGTTCCAGCCCCATCCGCAACATGAGAGACGCCTCTTCTATCCACATTTCACACGATTTTGAGGAAGGTGCTTCAGAAACTCTAGGTGTCCTATCGGGAGTTACTGGTGATGACCCATTATGGTCTGCGTCACCTCGGATGAAGTGTGCTCCATCCACGCTTGCGAGTCTGTGGTTGGACACGTGGCAGCCAGGCCACGCCGGCCCATGTCCCTAACGAGTGCCGGGGCATAGTTCACGCTGTTTTACGTTTCCCATTCCTTCAGGACCCCGTGGGGCAGGACATCAGCTACTAACTATTTTGTTTCCTTCTGTTTTCTAAGTTCCCTCCAATGAACACACTTTTATCAGATAAAAAAAGAAAAGAGCAATGTTTTAAAACTGAGACCGGGTGCAGTGGCTCACGCCTGTAATCCTAGCACTCTGGGAGGCCGAGGCGTGCGGATCGTTTGCGCTCAGGAGTTCGAGAACAGCCTGAGCAAGAGCGAGACCCCATCTCTACTAAAAATTAGAAAGAAATTAATCGGCCAACTAAAAATATATAGAAAAAATTAGCCGGGCACAGTGGCGCATGCCTGTAGTCCCAGCTACTTGGGAGGCTGAGGCAGAAGGATCGTTTGAGCCCAGGAGTTTGAGGTTGCTGTGAGCTGGGCTGACATCATGGCACTCTAGCCCGGGCAAAAAGAGTGAGACTCTGTCTCAAAAAAAAAAAAAAAAAAAAAAAAAATTAAAAATGAAAAGCAGATCAGCAATCTATTTTCTTGCACCAGTTTCTAATGCTCAAGTTACAAGCCCCGCACCAGGACACCCCTCTGGGGAAGATTCTAGAGACCCAGGAACACCCACGCCGGCTCCCACGGGTCTCTCAGAGTCCTCCTACCTCTGGGCAGTCGTCATGATGGCGTCCACCACCTCGATGATCCTGTGCAGGGCCGAGTCGGTGCCGATGGTCATGTCGGTGCCGCAGAAGTCGTTGTCGATGGAGCCCACCATGCCCACCACGTTGAGGTAGGCGTGCTTCTGCACGGCGTCCTGGTCGATCTGGCCTGCGTGGGGCAGACGGCAAATTTCATCACCGGTGCAAGACAGCGACCGCTCTCACCCCTTTCTCTGGTTATTATCTCACTTTGTCACGCAACCCGACCCTGTCTAATTAAGGGCAGCGAAGCCAGAGGTGGAAGTCGTCACACAGTATGAGCCGGCGTTTGGCACTCGGACAAGAGCAGTGGATTATAAAAACAAAAGGGAGAATCTGTGTGTTGCAATGAGTGGATAAAAATCTCAATATTTCCTGGCAACGGCCGCAGAGAATGACGCGGCTCTGCAAAGGGCACGTCACAGTCACAGAACTAAGGACCCAGACCCTACGTCACCGTCATATAGATTCTCGTGGATCTGCGGGGAGCTGGTCAGTCGTAGGTGTCTACCTGCCACGCCCAGGACAGAGCTGGGTGAGGCAATTCTGCAAAAAGGAAGTCGGCGTGGCCACGGGGCAAACGTGGGCCTGCTCAGTGGCCACCGCCCTCTCCTGTGCTGCATTGGGCTGGTGTCCGGCCAGAGCAAGGACAAGAGCAAACCGGGAGGCCCTCACTGCTGCTGACCCAGTAGCTGTTCTCCGCACCTCAAGGAGAGTTTTACAAAATTTGGGGACAGCTGCTTTGTCTCAAGTTTACACCTTTCATAAAGGTGCTATGAGTTCCAACAACATGCTTTTGGTGGTCACATACTGCATTGGAATTAAACACTGTCGGTTTTAAGAGATAAAAACTACATACACACAGGGTTCTCAGACATCCCCTCCTAGGTGGCGCCAACAGTGACACAGGAGGATGCAGAGGCGGGTCTTTGTCACCGAAATAAATCAAAGTCTTGCAACAACTCAGGCAGGAACAGGGAGCTGGGGGACCCGGGGTGGGCACTCGAGTGTGGGTCTGGACCCCCCAGCGGGGCCACGTGGCTTCCGCTACAGCCTCTGACCCCTCGTCCGTCACACGGGGGCGAACTGAAGATCTGCATTTGAGGGCTCTCGTGAGGATCCCACAAAACCGCCCCGGGAAAGGGCGGCCGGTGCCTGGCACACACTCAGGCTAAAAGAACATCATTCTTGTCGCTGTTGGTGTTGTTTGAGGCCCAAAAAGTGCAGAGACAGTGAACTGTATGTAAGATGTGCAGAAGCAGAGGCTCCTGCTACGGCCAAAGGAAAACGCACCTGCCCCAAAGCTCTCTGAGGATGACAAGAGACAAACGGGGGCAGAGAAAGCCCGGAGACGCACAGGCGAGGATGCAGGACGCACCGTTCTTGGCCAGTTCCTCCAGCAGGCCACTCCACTCCTTCCGGAAGATGTTGGCGCCGGTGAGGCTGCCGTCGCCGCCGATCACGCACAGGTTGGTGATGCCCAGCCGGATCAGGTTGCAGGCGGCCTTCATGCGGCCCTCGCGGCTGCGGAAGTCACTGCAGCGTGCACTGCCGATGATCGTGCCGCCCTGGGAAAGGGCAGCAGTCAGGGTCACTCATCTCCTCTCACCCGGACAGAAAGCCAGGTGGACCAGCGCGGCGCAGACCAACACACAGACGTGGGACTTTGGAGCTTAGGTTTCCCTCGGGTCCATCTTTGGAGTCAGTCAACCACGAAAGTCTGATTTTTCCCATATTTCCAAACTGGAATTATTTTTTTTAAGACATGGGGTCTTCCTATGTTGCCCAGGTTGGTCTCAAACTCCTGGCCTCAAGTGATCCTCCCACCTCAGCCTCCCGAAGTGCTGGATTACAGGTGTGAGCCACCACACCTGGCCCATTTTTTTCCCCCAAACTAGAACTCTATGGTCAAAGACGCTCTCATCATGCCCAGGAAGGCACGTAGGGCGTGAAAACAGACAGCTAAGTACTGGCAGCACCGACCCGTTTGCCACGCCACGGCAGTGGCCCCGGGAGGCCGTCCTGACGCCAGCCAGGTGAGCTCAACAGGTGCTCAGGGAGCCAGAGAGGAGCCTCCCTGGCAGCCAGTGCAGAGACAGCTCCGCCAGCAGCCCCCTCGGAGCCTGGCGCCCCCGTGAGTCCATTTACGGCTGCGCAAGTGAAAGCAGCCCAACCTGGGCCCCCAGGGGTCTGTTTTGTGCTTTGTTCCCCGTCCCTTTCTAAGGCGAAATCTTAAGAAAACTAAATTTGATCATCCAAACTTCCAGAAGAGACAAATCATGATTTGTCACACTTAGTTTTTCAAAATCTAAGAATTTTTTTCGGAATTTAGAAAACTGCAGGCTTCCTTTAAATAAATCCTGAGTGCACTTGTGAAACTGCAGTCTGCACTCGAGCCCTGCAGGCACGCTCGCGTGTGGAGACGGGCCCAGCAGGCAGACGGCTCCCCGACAGCCCTGCAGTTTGTGTGCAGCGTTTGCTCAGACACACACAGGCACGTGCACGGCTCATCTGGGCGTGAAAAGATCATTCAACCCAGAAAAATTCACTTGTTTTTACGAGAAAATTACCACCGTTTAATGGGTCAAAACATTATCAAAAAGTTACTATTAGAAGTGAAGTTCTTCCAGTACCAGCCCACCAATGCATCCCAACAAGGCTCCCTGTCACTCTCGGAAGTACCAGGTGTGGCCGGGACAGCACTCCGACCCGGCGCGGCAGCAGCCTGGGTGGGGGGGCGCGGCCCACTCGGATCCCACGGAGCAGGCGGCTTGCAGCTGCTCCACCCGGAGTGCGGGCCCCGCCCGGGAGGGCCCCCGAGAGAGGACACCAGCCGGACTCAGGAGGGACAGGGGACAGGGTGAGCTGCCCAGCAGAGGGCGCCCTGCACGCGATCCCACACTCATGGCAGGGAGATGCAGCACGAAGACACATGTGTGCATGTTCCCTCGCACACAGCACGGACATACATGCATGCTCCCTCACACACAGCACAACACACAGACACACACATGCACACTCCCTCACACGGCACAGACACACAAATACACTCACACATATACACAGTCCTTTACACAGAGCAGACACACACAGCACACACACATAGCACAGACACACAGCACAGACACACACACAGCACAGACACACGCACACAGCATAGATGCACCCCTCACACGCACCCCCGCAGAGACACACTACACATATACACACCCCACACACACTCCCCAGACATACACATAAGGCACACATCACACACAAATACACCCCTACACATACACTACACCCAGACACACACACACACACACACGCACATGCAGTCCTTACACACACACGCCACATATACACCACGAACACACACGGAACACTCAACACATTCACACAGACTCTCACTCACACACACACACACACACACACACACACACCCCCAACCGCACGCACATCTCATCTTCCCATCTCGGTCACACGGCAGGATGGAAACGCTCTTCTGCCTGGAACTCGGCCAGTCCGCCCAGCGCTTTGCAAATACCGCTCCCCCCTGGCGGCTGCCGCAGCTCCCGCCACGCCCTGTGCCGCGCGGAACACGGGAGACTCCGGGTGCCGTCCGAGTCTGAGACCACCCGCGTCTTCGGAGGGACACACCAGCTTGTTTCTCTCCATTAGAAAGTGCTCACGAGCCACAGACTAACATACACATTGCGAGAGACCCAACCGCAAGAGCTTTTCCCGAGGTCGTTCTCTCCACGCCGCCTCCATTTCTCAGCTGATTTGGAGCCTTCGCCACCCTAAGGTGCTCTGGGAGTTTGCGAGACATGAAATCTCGGCATTCAAAGAACACGCCTAAGGGCTTCAAAGACTGCCCGTCTCACCTGCGGTGGTAAATACCTCATCTTTTGCACACAACAAGGAAATCAGCCCCGATTGAGAACAGAACAGGAATGTCGTGTCCCCAATTCCCAGCCCCCGAGGCTGCCAGGTGGAATCTTGCCCAGGCTTTGTTGTATTGACACTGATACTTTGTGCCAAGGGACATGCAAAAACCCAGCAGCCACAGACCTTCGCAGCTGAACACACAGCACCGCAAACCAGAGCAGCCTCACTGCTGCCAGTCTGGTCTAGAACACAAAAACCCACTAGAAGTTCCCACAGGAACCACAGCCGTCACACGCAACTTTATTGCAAGGATCGTTTTAGAGTTTACATCATGTAAAGCTTTTCGTTTTTTTTTTTAAAAACTTGAACTAAATGAGAAATTAAACGTGTTTTGTTTCCATGCAAATAGTTAAGAATAAGCCCATTAATCTGTTGTAAGTGTTACTAAAGCGCAGGTATAAAAAGTTTCAAACTAAAGAGTTACTAATTTAGAGAAACGAACAGCAACACGGTACCCACCACTTGAAGGATGCTGGAGACACTCTCCCAGTTGGCTTCCACGATGTTCGTGCCGCCATCGACCATGCCTTGGTAGCCCTGGAAGAGAAGATAAACACATGAGTTAGAACTCTATTATCATGTTAATGGATCCTTAGATTGTGGACGATGTAAACACAAATGACAACAAACATTAAGTCCCTAAGCATCCAGCAGTTAGAAGTCACAGCACCATGCAAGGGCTGGGTAGAAATAGTATGAGAAAGCCTCTTAAATCTAATCCCTAATAATGGGAATTCCTACCCAGGCTCACCCAGGGAGTACAATAAGGAATTCGTGGTTTGCCTGTGGCCCAAGGGTCCCTGAGAGACTGAGAAGGGACATACTTACTCTGCATGTTTACAACTTAACACCAACTCACACACACACTGTGTCGTCAACCACATTACGAACACGAAAGCGTTTTGTCGGGGGCTCCACCCGCCAAGGCAACCTAGGCTACTTTAGATATATGTTAAATGCTTTTAAACAGCACAGCTTAATAATTCAGTCAGCCTTCCTTTCCAATTAATGGCATTTTACTGCATTGGTGACTTAGTTATCGATGCACCTTTGCCTGGAAGCCCAGGGACGGTGACCTTTCAACTCTGATTGTATCTCATCCTCCACCCTCTAAAGATACAAAATCAAGAAACGCAGAAACGTCCATTTGCAACTTTGTCTATGTAACTTACTTTCCACGACATTTAACCTTAACAAGGAATAGCTATTAAGCATTCATAAAAGCTGATCATGGATTATTACAGTGGACTCATAACCCCCACCTGGTGAGGGTCTAGAGAAAATTAAGAAGGAAAAAAGTTTTTAAAGATGAAACGGCTCATTGATTATGGAGCTTTGTGGATAAATCAATCAACAGCAGGTATCTTTGCAGCCAGTTTGTATACTTTCATAAACGTAAATCTTCATGAAAAATGTTATCTGTATGTGTGTTTGCATGTATAATCTAGTTATATACATGATAAACAGGAAGGAAAAAGCAGCGTGGAACGGAACAGACACAGGAACAGTCAAAGCGGGTTCACTTTGGTCCCGAGGCCCCCGGCCCCAGGCTGCCCACTTGCCGCCCCGAGGCTGCTCCGGGGACCACCGGGTGGCCCGCTGCACAGCAACGCCACGGAGCATCTCCTAAACACACCCCGGTCTAACTCTGGGGATCAGTTATCTTTTTATCAAAGGCTCCCCTCTTTCTGAGACCCTTACAGAGAACAGACTTTTAGCAGATTCCTCTTAAATTGTGGAGTGCGGTGCAGCCGTCCCCGTGGAGGGCGAGGGTGTCACGCGGGAAGGAGACTGGTCCAGGTCCCCTCTGGTCAGAGCCACCGTCTGCGTCCCGTCCTGGTGTGCACAGTCTGCCCCCCCCCAGGGGCCACAGCAGGCACAAGGCACCACCCACACCCTCTCACCCTAAGGGGCTCCCGGGGCTCCTATTCCTACAGAATATTAAAGCGGGTAGGTGGGTGGGTAGATGCATGGGTGGATGGATAGCAGCCGAGCCTGAGGGCTGCACCTCGAATTATCTCCACTGCCCCGGCTCCCAGGCTTCTGCTAAGAATCACGCTTCTTTCTGTGTACGCCACGACGGCTTGAGACGCGAGCACGGCACTGAACCACCCACCGCTCGTGGCAGTCCTGAACCTGCAAGTTCGTTCCCAGCAAGCCTGAGAGGCGGGGAGACCACGCGGCAGGCACGAGGGTCTGAGAGCCAGACGCCGCACCTGTGGGTGCTGAGAGGGACCCCAGCTGGAGGGAGGCGTCTCCTCCGAAAACACGTTTGAGAAAGAGGCAGGGGAGGCAGCCGCAGACCGGGACCCGCCGGCGCAGGCGGCAGGCAGACCCACCGAGCTCCCACGCCCGCAGCCGGCGGTAGCTCCTGTGCGTTCATTCGGTCGTCAGGTAAATAAAGAGGCTTCGGGAAAGGAGGTCGTATCAGCCACTGCTCTGCCCAAGAGGAGACTGAGCTTGCTAAAGCGTCTCACACCCAGGGACTGCGCCAGCCGAGGGCCCAACGGCAGCAGCTTCCAGACCATTCCTGGGGCGTGTGACATCCCAGACGCACTCGCGGCAGCCGCCACTCGCCATCTCGCCGTGTGCCGTATCAGCAGGGACGGCAGAATTCCCTTCCTCCTTCTTCGCAGGATTTAAATACTGATCGCACAAAACTTTGGCTTTCTTTTCTACAGTTCTCCCTGCTGCTACAGTGATAACATGCATCAGTTCTACAAACCATAGCACACGTTGTGAAAAGCAAAACGATTTCTAGAAATAATTGGATTATTTTGTGGAGCGTAGATACATATGGCGAGGGAAGCAATTGAAAACCTGACAATGAAGACTGTATTAGTGTCGCGTTCAACGCTCTCCTCAAGACACACGTGCTCAGCTGCTAGGAAATGACTCACTCTTTAACTTGCGAAGTCATTACGGCCACGTTACATCTGAACAGGGACTACCAACGGCAGTTTTAAGCTGCCTTTTACTAACAAGGAGGATGGTGCCAAATTAGGAGGACTAATTTTACCCAAATGTACTATAATGTTTAAGCTCAGATGAGCTTTTTTCTATTGAAGTCTCCTTGGAAGGCTGAACGCTTATTATAATACAGCCAAAGCCCAAACATTTTCTAAAATTCCCTTTTGGAATGTGCCTTCTAAGCCAGTGTTATGACTCACACAAGAAAACAAACCATAAAGCCTGTAGATCTATACTCAGTTTTTGACGAAGATAACACCGTCTGTCTTGTTGATTCTGATTCCCGACGGGAACCTAAGAGCTCCCTGTCGAGCTGGGTCAGATCTGTCGTCCAGCAAAAGTGTTTACATCAAGTCGTTTGACCCCATCTGAGAACAAGCCGCAGGCCATGAGGTCATTTTAGCTTCTTGTCTGAAATGGCTTTGAACAATGTCAAAATAAGCATGACAGCCTCCTAATTGACTACGTGGGAGACAGCACTAGATTCAGGGGTGGTTCTGCCCAGATTTTCAGGCATTTGTTGAATCTGTTCTAAATGGGGTTAAGAGCCAGTGCACCCATCAGTAGCTCTTTCTCCTGTGAGACCCCGTATGTGTTTTTTAAAATTAAAGACCCAAAGGGAAATTATAGTCTCATGTTACAGCAAAGTAACATTTCTTTTAGAATGCTTCTTCGATGGGTCCATATGTCTTCTCTACCGGGTGATGCTTTTTTTCCAATCTAATTTCCCAAATTCTTTGTTTCTTCCCCCACATTTCTTCCATAGCCTTTATTGATAGCACAGAAGGTCTCTACTGCACAGGCTAATTATTGCTGTTGATAAAAATTACACTTCAGCTTGCAGCTCTACAAATTTCCTGAATTCTTCAGTCAACAATTAACCGTGCAAATGGTAAACGTTCCAACTACCAGAAGAAAACGAGCTACCAAAGGTAATACACTTCAGAAGTATTTTCTAGATCTTGTTATCACCTACTTCCTAGGGATATAGTTACTGCATTCAGGGGTTTATCTACGGGCTTTTCTGCTTCTGAGTAAATAAACTTTTCTTTGTTTCCCCTAGGATCAAGGTTTCCCTAGTTTATTCTGCAATAATCTAAAGCACTTATAGAACTCAGAGCAAGTGTGTAGAGCAGTCAGCCCTGAACAGCTGTCTAGGCTTAGATTTAGTAAACACCATCGTTCAAAACGAGGTGTTCGTGAAAAATGGGTGGCAGAAGTTCTGCCAATGGCTCTCGAAGGTCAGGAATCGTGACTTTATTTCGCACAAGACATGTGCATGTGGAACCTGAGGTTATTAGTTGCTCCCCCACACTCAGAGCCCTGGCCCCCTCCCTGCAGGGCCCTGAAGGAAAGCTCCCACGCAGGGAGCTCACCAGTCATGCACAAGCATGCTCACTGGTTCGGTTATTCACGGAAAATTCCCATGGAGCAGCCTGAGGATTTGTGCCTGGTGAGGTCTGGTCACCTCTAAAATTCTAAGAGAAGTTAGAACACGACAAGCCATTGTGTAGTCCTGCACTGGGTCCTTTGGAAAACCCGTTAATACGGCAACATGAGTTCTCTAGCTCTTGGGCATTCTTAGATTTCCTTAAGCCAAAGCCAAGAGCATGTAATTCCAGGTAACGGGTACAATCGGTAGTCACAGCAGGGACAGGGCAAGTCACCCTTCCCAGGGAGTCAGAGGGAGGCCCCCGAGCTCCTGTGCAGGGGTGCAGACCCTCAGGGCTCACCCAGCCTTCACCTAGCAGGGAGGGGGCTCGTGGTCTTCACAAGTTGAAATGTGACCGTCACCAGATTGCCGAATGCCACAGGCATGACGTGAATGGTTGTGTGGGTTAAGTCAGCGTCGCGGGTGAAGAATTTAGCCTGGGATCTGACATAGAGTGAGCGAGTGACACGAGATGACGCTCACTCCTGTAACTACCGTCACGTCCCAGATGCTCACTGGCCAGCGTTCCGGGGAGAAGGCAGGAATGCGGGGGACCCTCACAAATCTGCCTTTTGTGAACTGACCCCAGCACCCAGGCCAACTGGGAGGTTGGGCACGAACGGGGCAGGACCCGCGCGGAGATGCCGTCAACCGCACACTCAGGCATTGCTGCTCTTAGATGCATAGGGGCCGAGGAGCTTTGACTTCAAGTTAAAACGGCCGGGCGCAGTGGCTCACACCTGTCATCCTGCACTCTGGGAGGCCGAGGCGGGCAGATCGCTCAAGGTCAGGAGTTCAAGACCAGCCTGAGCAAGAGTAAGATCCCGTCTCTACTAAAAAATAGAAAGAAATGATCTGGACAACTAAAATATATATAAAAATATATATTATATATATATATATAAATTTATATATATACAAAAATTAGCCGGGCATGGTGGCGCACGCCTGTAGTCCCAGCTACTCGGGAGGCTGAGGCAGGAGGGTCGCTTGATCCCAGGAGTTTGAGGTTGCTGTGAGCTAGGCTGACTCCACGGCGTTCTAGCCCGGGCAACACAGTGAGACTCTGTGTCAAAAAAAAAAAAATTAAAATGCAGAAATAGTCACGTCTAAGACCTTGACGAGACAGGACTGCATGAGGTACAGAGAATCTCCACTGTCCTTTACGTAACTGCTGGAGGAGGAGCAGGGCCAGATCAGCGAGTCGGGGTGAGAAAGGGTAAAATCGGACCGTCCCCAAAACGTCACCACCAGTGCTGTGACCTGTTCTCTCCTGGTCGAGCAGTTTCACCTGCCGCCGTTGTGCACAAATTCCAGGAACACAGACACCATCCGGGTCACGAAACACGCACAGAGAAGTCACCGGGTCCCCTCCCCCAGCCGCAAAGCAGCCACAGAGAGTCCAGGCTGGGGAGGGCCACCGGCACCGCTGCTTAGAAGGGTTGCTTTTTGCTTGTCTGCTTTGTCAAAAATGTGACATTTCTTACTTTAGACGTTGTGAAAGCCGGGGGTTCGTCCTATCCAAGAGGAAAAATGATGTTTCTTACGGCACATAGAGGGTCTCTATCAGGAAGGGAAAAACGGTGCCAATCTGTTAATTGACACAATCGAGCTTGTTTATTGGTGTCTGAAGTCAAACCACGATGCTCAGGGGCGGAAACAAGGGAGACTAAGAGCACACGTGCACAAGCCCAGCTCAGACAGGTGGCTGCTCTGGGGACACCCGGGGCCCCGCACGCCGGGGCGAGGACCGCAGCCGGGCTGCTGCTGTTCTAACGTCCCTCGTTCTAACACACGCAGAGTTTGTTGTTTTTACTCATGAAAAGATTAGCTGCAGGAATGACCAGACTATTCCTAGGCTTTCTTCGGGGTGTGGAAGACGACAGAGACAGGCTCTGATGACATTTACACAAGGCCGCCCAGGACAGGGCCAAACTCTTAAAAATTTTTAAAGATGACTCTTAAATTAGTTCCATTTAAAGAGCTATAATAAGAATGATTTTTTAATCTTTAGAATAACCTGCAACAACAAAACATTCAACCCATCAATCAAACTACATAAACAAGCTGACGGTGCCCTGCAGCCATGTTCGCTGCCTGACTCTGCCCACCCCGGTGCCGACCTGCCCAAGCCCAGGGCCGTTGTATTAACTCGGAGCACCTGATGTATTTGCCTTCACCATTTCCAAGAAGCTAAAGCCATTTGTAGGTTTCTAAGGAAAAAAACCCTGGCTAAAGTGGAAAAAAACAACCCACAATTGGCTCACCGGGTGGAACGGAATGGGTTAATGGGCCAACTCTCCCAGGTCTCCCCAAAGGCCTGGCCTCGAGTGACAGGCACTCAGCAGCGGCCAGATGGACAGTCAGTCAAACCAAGCACCAGGTTTCAGCAGAAATACCAGCGTTTTCACATGCATCCTACTAAAGGAAAAAAACCTAATTAATGCTAACCTGATTAACTATTTTGGTCTGTGGGTAACCTGGAAAGCTCTAGGTAAACCTAGAAACTAGACTATGCATGAACAAACATGTTGGATAAATTACTAGATGATGCTTTAAAAAATAATAAAACCAAACATCTTCTAATTCGAGCTCAAGTAGGTCAGGAACAGTGGTCTCCAGAATGATTCTGTTCCCAAGAGGACGTTTGCTGACACCTGGAGACATCTGACCGTGGTGACCAGGGGTGCAAGGTGCTCCTGGCCCCGAGAGGGGGATGCAGGGGTGGTGCCCAACATCCGACAGCGCGTGGGATCCCCCAAAGGGTTCTGAGGTTAGGAGAGGAGCCCTGGTCTGTGGGCATGACCTGGAGCTGGCCGGACGTCTGCAATTCGGACAAGTCCACAGACAGATGGAGTCAGGTGGGGACCCTGCTCCACGCCTCGCCACAAACCAGCACTCTGAGGCCTGCACATCTCGTCCTCTGCCCCCGCCAAACAGCCCCGTGCCCTGCCGGTGCCTGGAATTTTCCTAGCACCTCCCACCAGTGAGGCAGGAGGGCTAATGTTATTTTCATTGGTCAGACAAGAACACAGGAGTAAAGGGCTAATTTATTCATCCACAGCCCCGGGCTGCTTACTGTGGGTCACTTCCCAAACCCCAAGAGTGAGAGGCACACAGAACTTAGGTCTGGGGTTTGGAAAAGCAGCCTGTGTTATGGGTGAGTAACATTCCACTGTGGATCAAGGCATGGGATCGACCTGTGTGTCCATCAAGGACGGATGGCTAAAGCGGAGTACTACTCAGCCATGAAAAGGAGGGGTCCTGTCATCTGCAGCAGCATGGACCGGACCGGAGGAAAGTGGAATAAGCCGGGCACAGAAGATATTAATATACATAGGAGCTTAAAAAAATCGAGCTCCTAGAGACAGAACAGAGTGATGGTTACCAGAGGTGGGAAGGGTAGCGAGGCGGGGGAGTGGGGCTGGTTAATGGGTGAAAATACGGTGAGACGGAAGGAAGAACAGCCAGGGACGGGTGGCGGAATGGGGCGACTGCCATGAACAGCAACTTATCGTGTGTTTCACCGTAATTAAGACTGGAGGCGGAACGCTCCTAGCACAAAGGACTGACAAGCGCTTGAGGTGGTGGAGCCCCCGGTCGCCCTGCTCTGGTCACTGCACGTCGTATGCTTGTATCGAAACACCACACGTTCCCCACAAATGTCTGTCATTATGCACCCGCGATAATTAAAAATTAAAGAGCAGCCTGGACACGACCACACCTGGAACCCAGGGCGCTCCAGAGCGTACGCAGCATCGAACCTCTGCGAAGTGAGGCCGGAGTCGTCACGCCGGGCGGGGCGCGTGGGTCACACGCAGCCTCGCTCCGGGCCGGCCAGGGCTTGGTTGCCAAGTGAGCAGAGAGAAAATGTGCAGATCTCAGGGTGTTTTGGACTTTAGAACTACAGATACGGGACTTTTACACCGGTAAGGGCGAGTGATGAATCCCACACTGATTCGATGCGATCAGATAACACCTATTGCTACCGCTGAGCAAAGCGCCTGCCACCTGTGCAGGGTCCCACTGGCCTGAGAGGGACGGGGAGTTTATGTCCCCAGTGAGCCCCGAGGCACGGCCGATGCCGTGGACCTTCTCCTGCAGAGGGACAAAGAACAGGACTGGCGCACTGGATTGTCTCAGTTTTTGGGAGGAGGTGAGGAAGGGGTGTCGTGAGAAGTGTCCTCTCATCTCCAGACAGGCGACTTCGTTCAGGTGAGTCGGTCCTCACGCTGCTCCTGTTTCCCTCCAGTAAGAGAATTCCAGAGGCCTGATGATTCTTGGTGCCCAAAGCCGTAAACACTGCATTCGGTGATGCTTTGAGATACCCCCATCCAAGGTGCCACTCCCTAACAGAGCAGTGGTCACGAGAACTAGAATGGTCCTAAACCCCACGTGCATGCAAGGATCCACTTCGGCAACATCCCCATGGGGAGCTGCAGAAACTTGCGTTCCCCTCCAGGAAATGAGGCCTGATCCCTCAGGAATGCTCCGTCCCCCGGGCAGGCAGAGGGGCTCACTCTGAGAGCCGCCAGGAGGAGGCACCTGCTACCCCGGGCAGCATGGACCTCAGGGCCCCCCGTTTCCTGGTTGATGAGGAGGAGAATAATCTGGTTGGCCTCAAAAGAAAGCCCAAAGTCTTAGGTGTGGGCCTACGGGGTGTGCTGCACGGCGATCCCTCAATTCTGAAACGGGCCACGTCCCAGAGGTGTGGACGTGAAGATGTCTAAGCTTCCCCAGAACCAGATGGACACAGGGACTGATGAACAACCACACACACGAAACCCTCCACTCTGAGAAGGTGGACCCGTTCCCACATCAAAGATCCAGCTCTCACGCACCCCCGTCTCCCCCCCTCTGCCCCTCCCCAGGGAGCAGCCCTCAAAGCAGACACAGACGCGGCTCTTGCCTAACACGGGCCCCTCCACCTTGGCACCGTTGGCATTTGGGGCCAGATAGCCCTTGGGGGTGGGGCCGTGCTGTTCACTGCAGGGTGCTGGGCAGCACCTCTGCCCCCCACCCCCAGGCCAGAGCAGTTCTTCCCTCCAATAATGGGACAACCAAAAACTGTCTCCAAACATCAGCAAACATCCCGGGGGGGAATCACTCCTCCCTTCCTGGGCTGGCAGTCAGAAGGGTTGACTCTCTTCCCAGCCCCGAGTGACCAGTTTGTGAAATAACAGAAACCACCCCCTCTTTTCCTCCCGCACCCATGGAACCCCCGTGAGGATCGAGGCAGTCGCTGTCCTGGAGGGACCTGGGCTCAGCGCACGGCCGAGAGTCGCGGCTCTCCCGGGGTTTTCTGTGAGCTGTGAGTCTTCGGTGACTTCAAAAGCACTTTGCTATTAGTAATTATAATGGCAAAACCTCATCTGAGGATGCTCCAGCCCCAAAGAGCTTTTTTACAGCCACTTTCACTATGAGGAGCTGCCCTCAGGCCAGGGCGCAGCGGCCTCTCCAAGCACAAGGTGGAATGCTCACCCGTCCCGCCCAAATAAAAAGAAAGAAGAGAGCGAGAGAGGGCAGAGAAAGTAACTCAGGGTGCACACGTGCCCTGCGGCAAGGGCAGAAACAATAAACCAGCCGTCGCCAGGTGCGAGACCGTCCGTGCAAATTCAAGAGCGGGGAGGAGGGAAGGTTGCGACGTGCAGAGTCTAACGTGCTCGATCCACGCTGGCGAGCAGGGGAAGCGGGCGCAGGACTGGAAATTCACAAGGGTGATCTGACCTCACAAAGAGCCACATAATTAAATGATAAAACAATAATCTGGAAATGCTACGCTTAGACCCATCCTTTCAAAACTACCCCAGAATCAGACTGATACAAACAAAAACCACATAACCACAGTTTAAACAAAGCAAACCAAAACACAGGAAAAAAAACCCAAAACGCTCTTTCCAGCAAATAATAAACACATGAGTTATACTGACAAATGAACAAAGAATATGAGCGGACATTTCACAAAAGGGACAGATGACTTAGGAAGCAGACAGAGGGGCCCCTGCCAGCCCCAGAGTCAGCCGCACGCAGAGCCGGCAGGGGCAGGCGCGACTCTCCCGGGCTCGGCTGGGCGCGGGCCGGAGCAGGAAATCATCGAGGCAGGAATCCCAGCCTGTTACAAGGACAGGCCCTGCCATATCCTGGGATAAAGGAAATGATACAAACATTCACTAGCTTTGAGCATTAGCTAACACAGATCTCGCAGTGTTCTACAGCTTAGAACCGGGGCAACCTCCACAGCTCACGGACTCGGGCTGGCGAACACAGGGCGGAGGGAGCGAGACGTCAGTCTGATGGAGCACTGTGGACCAGCAAGGTGACATCGTGGAAACCATGTAGCAAGTAGAGAACAGTCACGATGGTAAGGGGAAAACAGCATACAAAATACATTAGCTATAATTTTAATAACGCACGTATTTCCTTCTGTTCTAATACACACACACACACACACACACACACACATATAAATACCGGGAGGAATCAGACTAAAATGCTAACAGTGATTTTGGAGGAATTAAATGATTTTTCCCTTCTTACCATTTTTAAGCCTATGTTACATTTTATAAATTTAGTATTTTTTTTTAATAGTGTTGAAATAAATAACATAGTCCACACTCCACTGGCACCTTCCCTTCCAACACTCCTCGGCGCTCAGTCGCCAGGGCCCCGAGAGTGGGAGGGGAGGCGTCGTCCCCGTCTGATTAGAGGCTTCGCTTTGAAGCCAACACAGGGGCCGATGCCAGGGAGGTGGGTTGGGTTTTACATTAACGATGAGAAGCTCAAAGTGGTTGTTTCCCCATTTCTCTTAATGTTTCCCCAAATGTTGCCTACACTGGGAACAAACACGCCACTTCTATAGGAGCGAGAGCTGCAGGCAAACACGACTGGGGCTCGCTGAGCCCAGGGTCCAGGCCAGGCAGTTGACGTTGGCCTTTCGGGCTCCGTCTGGTCCCTCCACCCTGCGCTTCCCAACTCCAACTCGCAGACCAGGCGTCCGCGGAGCCTGGGCCACGGCCTGCGAGTAAGCGCCCCCGGCCGGGGCTGCCATGCGCTGGGGGCCGCACACTGCCCCGCAGGACCGGGTGTCCGCTCACCCGGGCCGTGCTTGGTGGGAGGCAGGTGGACAGTGGCCCGTGACCGCAGGGCCCTGGGCAAGGGGGAGGCAGGAGTCCGCGTCACGGCCTCGGGGAACGGGAGCAGCACTGACCTCGTATATGAAGTACACCTTGGCCCCCACGTATATTCCCATGCGCACCACGGCGCGGACGGCGGCGTTCATGCCTGCGAAGGGAACAGGGACAACGGTTACTGAGGAGGCTCGGGTAATTCTGGCTCTGCCGCCCTTTCGCCGTGACTGTGGGTAAACTGCATAACCTCCCGGCCTCGGTTTCCCAATATGAGAAATGGGTACCACACGTGCGTCCAGGATTGGGGTGAGGATGAGGAGAAACAGCCAGGGCAGAGCAGGGTGTCCTGAGGCCGAGGGGCCGGCCTAGGAGAGCCCGGGGAGCTTTCGGTTCAGAACGGCACCACCTGGACTTGGTACAGACGCGTAGGCAACACCATCCGACCACAACACGACACAGGGGACGGGCATTTTTAAATAGCCAAATTCTGTGTCTGCGACGTGAGAAGGAGACACGAAATGGACCATTTCATCACTGGCTACAGGTTGGGCGGGGGTGGGGGACCCTAGGCAATGGGCTTAAATACAAGATCACGTGATTTTGTTAGAAGAAAAATTAAACTGGCATCCTATAAATAATCATACGTAATCCAGGTAAATCAAGGAAATTTCCCCCACTTTATTTAAAAGAAATTAAAAGCAGCATTATGGAAAGTATCATCATATAGGTCTGTGAGACTCGATTTCACTGTCCGCTGAAGCCCACCTTGGGCAGCTGAACACTTATCTGAATGGCCGTAGCCTGCTGGAGCCACCGCGTGGACCTGAGGGGTCCCCTGTCGCAGTCTCGGCTAATGGGCCGAGAGGGCCACGTCCAGGCCACGCGGAAGGAAGGGTAGTTTGAGGGTCTTTCACCCAACTTCTGCTGCTGTCCTTAGTCATAGTTCAGGTGTCCTGGGGCCAGTGCATTTTGTTGGGGTAGCCTGACCTGGGAATCGGACAGCTTTCCTCAGTGTCCCTGGGGACAGAATGTAATCCTCCTACCAAGCAGAAATGTTAATGTTTGGAAAGGAACCTCTTCACAATTTGCAAAAGTCTAAACCCCAGTCCTCAGGAAAGGACTAACCTTGTTATGAGAACCAAAAATGAACTTTCAGACAGTCGGGGAGCAGTTAAGTAGGAAATATGTGATAATTACTCCAAGTGCAATAGAAAAGACAGGTCATTAAACTATTTTCTTGATATCGCTTGATATCAGTTGTATTCTACAACAGCTTCTCACTAACTACAGGGCAGGAAGAAAGGACAGCTTCCGCCATGAGCTCAGAGCATCTTCCATGGCCCCCAGCAGCGCCTAGAAAGTGCGGGGTGAATCCTTACTGACCACTCTGGGGTGGGTTCTCATTTGCAAACGCCTCCTGAGATTCTGTGCTGATAACATTTAAATTATAATTTTTTTTTTTTTTTTTTTTTTGAGACAGAGTCTCACTTTGTTGCCCTGGCTAGAGCGAGTGCCGTGGTGTTAGCCTAGCTCACTGCAACCTCAGACTCCTGGGCTCAAGCAATCCTACTGCCTCAGCCTCCCAAGTAGCTGGGACTACAGGCATGAGCCACCATGCCCAGCTAATTTTTTCTATATATATTTTTAGCTGTCCAATTAATTTCTTTCTATTTTTGGTAGAGATGGGGTCTCACTCTTGCTCAGGCTGGTCTGGAACTCCTGAGCTCGGAACGATCCGCCCACCTCGGCCTCCCAGAGTGCT
>CAUYSK010050519.1:0-44437 GCA_963575035.1 Avahi laniger | reverse complement strand
TTTTTTTCTACTTCTCTTTGTTTTCTAAATTTTCAATAATGAGTGCATTATTTTTGAATTGAGTAAACACATTTTAACTAATCCCATCCCTTACTTAATTTTTAAAATCAATGAAACCCATATGGCACTAGCCCAAACATTCGAGTCCAGGTGTGCTGCTGACCCACTGTGTGACCTTGGGGTCATTTCTCTGAACTCATTTGCCTGAAACATGGGGTGACTCCTCTGGGTTGTTGACACGATTAAGTGAGAAAATGGAGGAGCGCACGAAAGCACCCAGCTCTGCGCCTGGCACGCGGCAGGCGCCGCTGGTTCCCCGCAGCCTCCAACACCCTCTCCGGGCCCCCGGCCGCGCCTACCTTGTCCGTGTTGACGCCGTCCTGCCCGGCGCCCCCGATCACGTAGAGCCGACCAGCGCAGGGAGCCACCGCCGCAGAGCTCACGGCCTCCGGGAGGGGCGCGGCGGCCGCCCAGGTGTTTGAGAAGGGGTCGTAGCGCTCCACGCTGCGCAGGCGCCGCAGGCCGTCGAAGCCGCCCACCGCGAACAGCTGCGGGTGAGGACAGGTGTTGGGGTGCCGGGAGTCAGGGCTGTAGGCCACTCAGCCTCACCGCTTTAGTGTCTCAGTCTGTGACCGGGAAACTAGCCCCATCCCCGCCCAGCTTCGGGACCAAACCAACGGGGAGGGGTGGGGGCCGGTGGGGAGGGTGGAGAATCGCCTCCACCCAGTTATGGAACCTCCCTGAGCCGGTTTCCTTTCGTCAACCGCAGATGAGACCGGTCTCTAGCATGGGTATTGAATGCCAATTAGATCTGTAAAATACCTGGCACCAGACTGATGCTTAATAATAATAGCCAGTAATTTATTAAGGGTTTACCACCCCACTTAATCGATTCTAAGAAGCACTTTTATTTGCATTTCTGAATTCAGGACGCAGCTTACAAAGATAATTGGCAGATTTTTTTTTGTCTTAAGTAGCAGAGTCAAGATTCAGACCTAGACTACACTGTTTGGCCTCAGAACCCACACTATTGACCACTTAGCTGTTACAATTACAACAATTGCTATAATTATTAGCATTGTTATGTGACCTTGGGCAAGTCCCTTTCCTTTTCTCAGATCCTTTCTTACAAAGAGGAGGTCTTAGCCTTCCCCACATAGATCTGTACCTTGGGTCCCAGGGCAGCCGCTGCAGTGTGTGCCTACCTGTCCCTGCACAACTGCCATCTTGTGCCTCCACCTGCCCTTGTGCAGCGAGGCTACCTTGATCCAGGTGTGCAAATGGGAGCTAAACATCCACACATCACGGCTGTTGATGTGGCCTCCTAGGGAGAGAGAAGCAGCTGTTGCCCCCAAGCCCTCTGGCTATCCCCAGCACCCCTAAAGAGCTAGAAACTAGAGCCCCATATCCAAAGGAAGGGTTAAGAACTGAGAGCAGAAAAGGTTAGAGCAGGAAGGACTTCCCCTGGGCTGGTGTAAGACTCTGATCTTGTGACCCAGACAGTGTGCTTTGAACCAGCAGCGAGAAGGTCTGAGTTAGGACTCTTGAGGGGAGGGGTCTGACAGATTCAGGAAGAAGGAACTGACCTTAACTAGGTGCCTTGTGATGGTGTGCCAGGCTCAGTGTGCAGAGAAGCAAAGAGGGGGCCACTCTACTAAAGGTAAGAATACATAGGGTACCCAAGACAGCATCAGAAATGTGCTGGGGATCACGGCAAAGCACAGCCACCTGCACTGAGAGTGGGAAGAGGTAGAGGGTGACCCAATGATCCTCCCTTACTTCTGCCTTCACCTTCATGATTTCATTTCTGATCTCATCCCTCCATGAGGTGTTGGGATTCTTACACCCAGGTTACACACAGGAAACTCAGATGAGGCTTAGAGACCAGCAATGACATGTGGAAGACCACATGGGCTTTCTCCAGAGCAATGACCAGAACCAGAGCTTCTGGCGCCCCAGCCCAGCGTCGGTGCTGTTGAAGGACACAACATGCCCTATGGGGCCAGGCACTGAGGATGCAGGCTGTGGACTCTCCCTCCCCATGCCTGGCCACACCAGGGATCCTGACCAGGCATTCACCTCTCAAGGGCAGTCTCCCCAGGGAAAACCCTGACTGCACTGCTCAGCATGAGTCTGTGACTAGAGCCACATCTGCTTGGTAGCCCCCACCTGTGTATTCTTAGTGGCACACAGCAGAGTCCCCACATGTTGCTCAGAGGCCATCAGTGGCCTTGGAAAAATTGTCCAGAGGTACTATGTGGTCTGGATGGTCTCTGAGGCCTCCCTGGCTCATTCTACTGCTCCTAACTTTTCATGGGCACCCAGAGCTCACTACAGCATCAAGTACAGTCTGCCCAAGCCCAGAGTCAAAGCCTCCCTAATCAGACTCCTGCTTCTCCAAGATACACTCAACCTGCACTTCAGAGCCCTCAGTGCCCAGGGTCCCTTTCTGCATGTCCCTGCCCTCGTGTCTTTGGCTATACTGTTCCCTCTGACTTTCAAGGTCCAGCTGAAATATCGTCCCTTCCATGATGGTGGGCCAGATTCCCTGAGTGGGATTTCAGATCACTGGGGGACTCTGAGAGCTCTGATCACATTCTGCCTTGTGGTAATGTGAAGTCTGTGCCCCTCCAGCGCACTCCAGGGGAGCAAGGACTGTGCTTTATTCTTCTCTGAATCTTTAGGGCCTGAATCTCAGGGAGGGCACAGTTTGTTGGTATCAAACAGACCTGTGTTCCTCCTAGCTCTGCCATTTTTTTTTTTTTTTTTTGAGACAGAGTCTCACTGTGTTGTCCCGGCCAGAGTGCGGTGGCGTCATCCTAGCTCACAGCAACCTCAAACTCCTGGGCTCAAGCGATCCTCCTGCCTCAGCCTCCCCAGTAGCTGAGACTACAGGCATGCGCCACCATGCCCGGCTAATTTTTTCTATATATTTTTATTTGTCCAATTAATTTCTTTCTATTTTTAGTAGAGACGGGGTCTCGCTCTTGCTCAGGCTGGTTTCGAACTCCTGAGCTCAAACAATCCGTCCGCCTTGGCCTCCCAGAGTGCTAGGATTACAGGCGTGAGCCACCACGCCCGGCCTTAGCTCTGCCATTTTTGAGACTAGGGGGAAATTCCGAGCCTCTCAACCTGTTTTCTCATCTGTAAAATGGCACTGTAGAGGGATTAAATAAATGTAAGCTGCTTAGCATAATGTACAGCACACAGCAAGCTAAAGATAAGTGGTTACTATTAATACTAATATGAATCGAAGGCGACCTTGCTGAATAAAGTGCATAGTCCCACACCAGTGATTGGCTCTGCTGGCATACCACTTCAGCCAATAACGGTAGATTATCAGAAAACATCCCGCCCTCATCTCACGATTGGAGGGAAAAACAATGGAGGCGGTGCCTGAGAGGTGATGCGCCAATCCCGTGGGGGCTCCTGTGGCGGCCCTGCCCTCACCAGAGACGTAGACATCGTTGCGGAGAGCACAGGCGGCGAACTCCGAGCGCGTGTAGCCGGGCAGGCTTGGCAATGGGATCCAGCGCTGGCTCTCTGGGTGGTAGGCATCGGCGAAGGGCAGCTTCAGGAGACCCTTGCGGTCGCAACCGCCGATGACCACGATCACTTCAGCTAGGTCCATGAACCTGGTGTGGGGATAGGCCCGATGTCTGCTGACTCGCACCCAAGTTCGGCCCTCTCTCTTCCTGGTCACTGATCCCACTGTGCCATCCTGCTGCCCCTTCCATGCTCTTCTGCCCCATCCCCGGACTCTGCCACTTCCAGCCTTCCCTCTGGCTACTGATAGGAAGAGGGCCACTAATTCCACCCCAAAATTACAGGGAAAAAAAAGAAAATCTTTACAGAGCCCTTGCTCTTACCTAGAAAAATCGCCTCGCTTAATCTTATGACAGTTTTATTAGGTAGGGATTTATTATCCCTTTCACAGCGGAGGAAACTAAGGCTCACAGACTATGGCTTGCCCAAAGTCATGCAGCCAATAAGTGACAGAGCTGGAATTCAAGCCCACGTGTGTCTAACGCTAACTCATCCTCTTCAACACCCTTTTCTGGCCTGCATCCCCAACTGCTAATTCTGCTGCCTCCCTCCTCCTATGACTATCCCCTAAAGCCAGCCCCCGATCACGAATTTTACAGAACCAGACTACTCACCCTTTCAGCAAAGCAGTCTTTCCTCCCACTGACTCCTCCCTGACCCCGCCAGTTTCCAAACCCTTTCTTAAGCGACTGGTTTTCTAATTCCTTTGACACCGAGCATTTTCTTTGTTCCAAGCTCTGTGCTTAGTGTTAGAGATATAATAGTAAGTCAGTGTCATCCCTGTCTTGTGTCCCTGGGGTGGAAGTGACAGACCACGTTGGACCACCCCCACCCATAGTCTCCCGGTCTGACATTCCAGGGTGGGAACAGGTCTCTCATGTTTTTCCTATTTCCCTGCCTCTTTGTATACCTCATTAGTCTGTGAGCTCCCAGAGGGCAAAGGGTGTTTCCAAATTAGCCCAATGTCCCGGGCACCCAGCGCAGGACCTGCACAGAGTAAGCACTCAGATTTAGGGGTGCCTGGGTGAGAGAAAGACTGTGCGCCAGGTGTGGGAATCCCTGCATCTCTCCCATTTGCCTGTTAACTCCTCGAGGGCAGAATTCCCAGCTCTAAGCCTATAAAATGTTGAAGGAATGACAATTTCATCAAGAGGCACGGCCAAGACAGTGAAAGGATGATGCAGAAATGAGTGAGCGGTTGAAGAACGTAACAGGGGGTGGGTGGCTAGGGGGCGGCGGCCGTACCTCCGCGGCCGGGCCCGCAGCGCGCCAGCCTCGCGGCCCAGGATGAAGCAGGCGCGGGCCTCGAGCAGCAGCGGGCGGCACTCTCCACAGGCCTGCAGCAGCTCGTCGGCCTCCACCTTCTCCAGGAAATAGGCAGGCGCCAGCAGCGGCAGGCGCACGTGCTCCAGCAGGCGCCGCAGCTGCCCGCGGCGGGCCGGCGCGTCGTGGCGCACCCAGCGCATGGCAGCCTCGAACACTGCCTCCTCGCGCGCCACGCCCAGCGCGGGGTCGGCCAGCAGCGCCGCCACCTCGTCGGGCGCCAGCTCCAGGAAGTCGGCGTGGCGCGCCACCTCGGCGAAGGCCTGGCGCAGGACGCGGCCGCAGCGCTCGGCCAGCGAGGTGAGCGAGAAGGCGGCCGCCACGCGGCGCAGCGCCAGGCTGTTGGCTGCGCGCAAGCGACCCTCAAGGAAGCGCACGCAGGCCTCACGCAGGCCCGCCACGCCCAGCCGCTCTGCCAGCGCCAGCACGGCGGCCGCCTCGTCCTCGGCGCGCAGCCGCACGCCCGCGCCGTACACGTAGTCGAGCACCACGGCCAGCGCCGCCGCCGCCCCGGCCGGCCCCGCGCCCGGCGCGTCGGGCGCCACCGGCACCACTGGGACCACGGCCAGGCCACGCTCGGGCCGCCCGGCCGCGAACAGGCTGCGGAAGTAGGCGCTGCCCGCGCTGAGCGCCGCGCGGTGGCAGGGGAAGTCGCGGCCGCCGGCGCGCAGCACCACGTCGGTGAGGGTGCCGCTCCGCCGGTACGCGTTGAGGGTCTGCAGGACGCGCTGCGCGTGGCAGGACCCCGCGCACTGCGCTTCGGGCTCTGACTCCTCCGGCCCGGGGGCCTCCCGCATCCTGCTGGGTAGAGAACACAAACAGCGTGAGGGGGAATCCACCGGGTCAGGGGAGCGACCTCATCCATTTATTCCTTTCTTAGATCGCTAGTTTGCTGACGCGCATGTGCTTCCGTTTATTCAACTACTCTTCCTTCCATGCATGCATCCACATTTCTTCGGGCTACAGAGGTCTAGCCCCTGCCTTATCGGCACCACGTTCTCCCTCGCTTTTCCAATCAAACATGTTGCCCTTTTCTGTACTTCACACTCGCTAAGCTTTTTCCTGTCAATATCTGCAGGAGACAGATGGCACCCTCTCAAATACGGTAATTTGAGGAGAGTCCAATAAAGGAACGATTTATAAACGGAGGTGGTCTTTAGGGACTCCAACAGGGATAGAGCAGTGCCACGTGGCTACCAACAGCAGGAAGCCTTTACCGCCCCAAGGTCTGAGGGGGAGGGCAGGGAGGTTACTGGAACCTGGACAGAATATCTGTGTAGGGAGGGTCCCATGATGGGAGCTAGAGCCCTTGATCAAGGGATTCAAGGTACTCCACAGAAACCCAGTGTGTGTGTAGCCGGGTAAGAGGTTATAATAACTCTACCTCCCTCTCTCCTCAGCCCATCCTGTCTCCTGAGAATCTCATCTTAGGTGCTTCCCATTGACCAAACCCTGATCACTCTAATATCTGCCCCTCCCTCCACAGCACAGCATCATACCATAGTAGGTGCTCAATTAACCCCGGTCAAAGTTGAGTGAATGTATTAAGCAAGTATTTATTAAGAGCCTTTTCTGTGCTAGGCAGTGAACAAGACAACACAGTCCCTGACTTCCCAGAGCTCACAGCTTGGCAGGGGCCCCTGGGAAGTACAGAATATTAGGGGAGTTCATAGAAGAGGCACTAAACCTAGTTGGAGGGAGGTTGGGGAAGGTATCCCTGAGAGGGACCTTCAAACTGAAAAGGATGGTTGAGTTCTCTTGGTGTTCTCAAGGAGGCACCTGGGGAAGTGGAAGGAACTCTGCAGACAACTGGAGGTTCTAATCCTGTCTCTACTACAGACTTACTGTGTGGCCTGGGCAGGTCTCTCCTCTCACTGCCCTCCTCCCCACCTCCCAGTTATCTCATGTGCAATGGGATCATAATTCCTACCTCACAGGGTTGTTATGACCTTGTGACTATAAAATAGAATATATGAAATCACTAGGTACATAGCACAAACTCAATTAATGTTACAATGTTTTTGTTGTTGTTGAGACAGTGTCTCACTCTGTCACTCAGGCTAGAGTGCCATGGCCTTAGCCTAGCTCAGAGCAACCTCAAATTCTGGGCTCAAGCTATCCTTCCGCCTCAGCCTCGCAAGTAGCTGAGACTATAGGTGTGCGCCACCACACCCAGCTAATTTTTCTATTCTTAGTAGAGATGAGGTCTCGCCCTTGCTCAGGCTGCTCTCAAACTCCTGACCTCAAGTGATCCTGCTGCCTCGGCCTCCCAGAATGCTAAGATTACAGGCGTAAGCCACTGTGCCTGGCCACCTTACATTGTTCTTATTTAAGAGGAAGGGAGTACACAATGTGTGCTAGTTGCTTTTATGTACATAATTTAATTTGACCCTCACAACCCTGAGAAGTTTCTTTAGAGCATCCCTTCCTGCTTTATTTAAGTTAGTCATAACAAGCACACACAGGAAGTCTGCCCTTCAGAGGTTTGCTGCAAGGATCAAATGAGGAGTGAAGGCACTCTACAGATGAAAGGACCATACCGTGCTGGTTATGATCTGGCCATCATGAAGATACAGCCTCTGCATCCCTCCAGGAACAGGACCTTGCTCCCGTATGTGGCAGCTTACTCTAGGGGAGCTCAGATTTGCCCTCTTCCCATTGCCTCTGCCTCCATTCTCCTGGTCCCAGCTGCTCTGCTGCCTCCGGACTGCTGCCTCCGGACGTCAGAACCTGCCCAGTGTCAGCCTGGCTTTCTCTGCTCATGCCCTGGTAATCCCAGGCAGTGGGTCCCTGCCTCAGCATCACAAGAAATAAGCTCCCTGGTGGACAAGGAATGTCACTGCTTTTGCCCAAGTAGAGGGGCTGGGCCCTGAACCCCGCTGGCTCCAGGGTGTGCCACTCTTGCCAGGGTGGGGGCGTGTATGGAGGAGCTGCCAGGACCAGCAGAGGGAGGTGAGACAGGTCATCAGAGCATGCTACCCCCGGTCTGTCCTCCACTGGCCCAGAAAGCAGCCACACTCCAAGCTGAGACCCAAGGGGGCAGATTCCATCAGCACAGGAAGGGATTTCTCCCCGCAGGGGTGCTCAGCAGCACAAGGGACTGCCTGGGGGAAGGAGGGAGTCCCCTCCTGGGAAGTGCACCAGTACTTTTCATTCTTTCTGCTGCTTCTACCGTGCTGGCGCGGACACAGGGATGTCAGACCCAGTTCCACCCTGGGGATTCCCAGTCGGGGGGCCAAAGAACACCCAGTTGAAAGATGAAAGATGGGGATTCCCAGATAGGGCTCCCTTCCATCTCAGACGCACACCGAGGGACCCATCCACCATCCCTGTGTCTTTTTCACACGCACCTCCACTCACACAAACACAGGCTTAGTCTTGACACCACCCTGCGTCCCAAGCCCTGCCCCAATGTACCTGGCGCTTACCTGGCCACGCCCTCTCCCAGGGGCTCTGCAGCTGCCACTCTTGCAGGGACCACTCCGGTCTGTGCCTGCTGCCTGCACCCCTGGCAGCCCAGGCTCCAATGTCCCTGCCGCTCTGCCCAGACTCCTGCTCAGGCTCAGCTGTGGGAGGACAAAGGGGCTGGACGCCAGGGGGGAGGGGAAGGGAGAAGCGAGGGGGAGGGGGACACTGGGCTTTTGTTCCGCTCTTGGACTAGCCCTAGGAGGGAGGGAAGGCAGGAGGGGGTGGGAGTAAGCGTGGGATTGCCTGTGTGTGCAACTAAGTAAGGGATCTGGTGTGCCTGGGATTGGGGGTGACCTGGTGCTGGCCATGTCCGTGAATGACGGTGAATTTGAAGGTGTATGTTGGGGGCGGGGGCGGGGGTTGTGAACATATACGTGTTCCGGGTACCTATGGGTGAGTGTGGGTGGGCATGGAACGAGGTGACTGTGTAGCATTGCGGTGGGTGTGCACATGTGGGTGTGTGTGACCATGTAGCCGTAGATGTGACTAAGAGTGTGACTGCCACAGTCACAGATTTGGCCTTGCATGATTCTATGCCTGTCTGTGTTCCTGCTTGACAGCAGACATGTCACTGTGGGACTTCCATGACCCTGTCTCTGTCTCTATGTGATGGTTCATTTCTCTGTGTCAGGGATCTGTGTCTCTGGGGACTGTGTCACAGGGGTGTGTGTATCCATGGACCGCGTGTGTATACACAGCATATGGTCCGTGCGTGAGAGTTCTAGGCCTGCCCTGGCTCCACCACAGAGGGCAGATCCCCAAGGACTGAAAGACAAGCAGGGACACCTGTGGTCCCAGGGCTGTACTGTGCTGGGCATGGCGTGGGCCCGCCTCAGGCAGGTCCAAAGCCTGGAGAAGTCAAAGCCAAACTCCTGCCACGGGGAAGAGGCATCTCTGGGCTGAGGGCTTATCCCTCCATAGGTGGGGTGTGGCTCAGATGCCTCCATGTGGCCATGAGGGGACCTGCCAGTCCCACTCCCCAGCCCTACAAACCCAGGAGGCCTCCCCAGCTGCTGTGCCATTCCTAGCTGGGACAGAAGGCACACGGGTGCGCTGGAGCCAGCGTCTGGGTGGGATTCAGGCTTTGCCTATTCTAAGCCGTGTGGCCTTGGACGGTCACTTTTATCTCTTCAAGACAGTCTTCCCGTGCACAATATGACACTGGTTCCCAGCCACAGGGCTGTTCAGGAACCCCTGGCACCATGGCTGGCGCAGGGTAGGGGCCCAGTCATCCTGCCACTGTCCCATTAATTTCTGAGAATGATTCCTCCTCAAATCATGAGGCCAGAACTGAGTCCGAACTCCAGCATGCTCTGTCCCCACTGTCCTGACAATTCAGAGACAACACACATCAAGATGGCAGCTTTAATCATCGTGGCCAAGGCCCTTGGGCTCCCTCCACTGCAGCCCACTTAGCCACACACCACCCTTGACCATGCCCAGGTGGCTCCCGCCTTGTGGCCACAGATGTGGGAACCTGAGGTTGCAGCAGTCTGGGGATCTCCTGGGCCTCAGGGGCGCTTCTGCCCCAGTGGCCTGTTGGACACTTGGGCCTGAGATCGAGCAGCCCTGAATTCGCACTTCCGGCCATCTCCAGCTGCTCCTAGGGGACGTGGCTCGGCCCTCTCCTGGGGCAGGGGCCAGTGGTGGTGGGAGGCTGATCGGGAAGAGGGTATGTCCCCACCACTGCCGCTGGCTTTCCTCTTGGGCCAGACCTCCTTGTGCTTTGAGGCTGACGGGAAGAACAGAGCTGCTTCAGGTAGAGGTCCGGCCCGGGCTCTTGGGGCAGGATAACAACGGAGAAGTCAGTCACCTCACGGACTGGACAGGAGGACAGACACATGTGGGCACAGGTGAACATCCACCTCCTCCATTGCCGTCGGGGGTATGGCATGGCCCAGTGACCCGTCAGAGCTTCCAGGTCGGGAAGCCAGGGAGGGCCTCCAGAGGGACCAGGCCCCACACTTCCCAGAAGGAGCCCTAGGCCTGCAGGGGCATCTGAGAGGCAGGAGTCCCGGCCCAGCTGGGCCTCAGGGGAGAAGACAGCTCCCTCCAAGAGAGGCTGTGGCTGACAAGGGGCTCGAGCCCACGAGGAGGCCGGGGAGCCAGCTCCCATAGCGCTCCGAGTCCAGACATGCTCTGCCAGCTCGCGTAGGTTCCCCGGTTTTCACGTTAGGTACAGGCTGGGACAGACAGGTCTTCAGCTAACGCCCACTCCGGTCTGTGACAGTCTTGGCGTGGCTGCCACCCCCTCGGGGGGCCACGGGGGTGGTGTTGCTGTTGGCATACGTGTCAAAACTGTTGTCTGAACATACAGAAAGCTCATCGGAGACCTCCACGCCATCGCTGATCTCTGTTGGGCCAGAGGGAGACAGAATGTGAATTGAAGGGGGGGGCATGAAGATGGCTGGCAGATGGGGCAAGAAGGGTGGCCTATGACAACCCAGCCGGTCACTTGGAAGCTGATGGCACCACTGGGGTCAGGTTGGCACTGAGCCTGGCACTCAGGCCCCTTGGTCTCTGCTGAACCCTCCGGCCTCGCCCAGTCTGCTGTTCCCTGGAACTGCATTGTCCAGCCACAGAAAACTCGCTCGAATGTGGCACCCATGTGTTTACTCTCAGGGCCTTTGCACACATATGGCTTCTTTCTTGGGAGTGACTTTCCCATCAATACATCCTTTTCCTGAAATCTAGTTCAAGTCTTCTCATCTGTTATTTCAGCCCCCTGGAAGCCTCCTCTGAGTGCCCCCAGCTGCGTGGGGTCTGGGCACTGCGTCCCCGGTGCCTGGCAGAGTGCCAGGCATTCAGCAGAGGCTCGGGAAAGGTCTGCGGCGTCGAGCTCAGCCCTGTGGAGTGGTCTCTCACTCTCTGTGCCCAGGCATGCAGTGCTCCCTTGCCACCTCTGAGCACATGCTGTCCTGCCTGGAATGCCCTTCCTTCCCTCGCTCACCCAGTCCCCACCTCAAACCCGAGACCCAGGCCCCTCCTGCCCATCCTCCACACCTCAATATGTCAGTCTGCCAACCCTTCCTCACTGCCCCAGGCAGCTCTGGCCTCACTCCCTGCTCTGCACCCCATCTGTGATAACTCTGTTTCCCACGTCTTTGTTACATTGTTCCTCCTCCATCAGGCTGGGATTGTCCATGGGGATTGTCCATGGGGACTGGCCATGAGCAGGGCCCAGATCAATATTTGTGGCATCTGTGTATGAACCAGGCAAAGGGGGATGGGCCTTCAAAACGGCCTCCTTCCCTGCCCCAGCCCTGCACCTCAGCTCTGCCCACAGCACTGACACCGAACCACAGGCTGTGCGTGGAGGCCTGTGTGCCTTTGTATGTAGGTGGGTGTAAACCCAGGCGGGTTTGTGTATGTCTGTACCCGTGTCCCTCCCTGTGCGTGCTGCATGTGAACGTGTGCGTGCATGTCTGTGTGCACATGTGGGGTACGAAGAACTAACACCAGTTCCTGTCTCAACCTGTATGCGGGGCTGTGCACCTGAGAAGATGAGCTTCTCCTTCATGATGCTGACGTCCCGGCTGGTCCGGCGCACCGCGGCGCTCAGCATGATCTGCTCAGGGTTGTAGCTCCGTATGCCACCCAGGCGCCACCTGCAGAGATGGCCCCATGGACATCAGGTCCTTTCCCACCCCTTCCCTGGAGCAGGGCTCCTGACCACTTCCAGAGCATCTCTGGATGTGGCCTGAGAGACAAGCAGGGCTCTTGTCCCACTGTACAAATGGGGAAACTAAGGCCCAGAGAGGGTTTGAGCTGGGGCTTGAATCAGAGCCTACTGACTCAACCAGGGCTCTCTCGCCTCCCTCCCTCTGACCTCCAGAACCCTATATCAACAGCCCCAGCCCAGGATCAGAGCTGACTAGTTGTCTCAGGTGCCCCAGTTACGCACCTGGCTCTCTTTGGATGGGACAAATTTGGGGGCAGGAGGAGCTTAGCAGGAATGACTCTGATGACCTGCCCTGGGGCACATGCCAACCTTGTGGAGCCCCAGCTGATGTCTCTTATAGCTCCGCCATCATGACCAGGCTGAGCGAAGCCAGAGGGGAGAGCCCCAGGAGGAAGGGAAGGAAAGCAGGGAGGTGGGGCGGGCAGTGGGGGCTTTGCCCAGGGTTGGTCTTCACAGGTTCTTGAGGCAAAGGGTTTAGAGTGACTTGGGGTAGGGCTGTCCACTGCTCCGTCTCAGCAACCCCAATGGGGAGGGACAGGCCAGAGCACTAGTGCCTCTGATGGCTGAGACAAGTACCAGTTTGGGAGGTGGGGCGTGCACAGGGCATGCAGGGACCAGGCACCGAGTGGGGAGGACTCAGGTTCCCATGCCCAGCCCGGGGTACTGTTTTTGCTGCTGTTGTTCCCCTGAACTAGCCTTACGGCCCTGGCCTCTGAACTTAGACTTTTCCTGGGGTCTAGGCAGAAGGGTTCACTGGACCCCACCCCCGTCCCCACCAAGAGGAGTGGGTGGTCAGCTTGGAAAGGAGAACCCAACCCCTTGGGGACTGAATCCTGCTTGGGTGGATGGAGGGAGCCAAGACTCTACAAGAAACCAATTGCAAGTTTCTAGATGGGTCAGCGCAGCAGAAATGGACAGACAGGACAGGCTGACAGATGGAGGAACAGAGCAGACAGATGAGGGGAAAGCAGAAGGCGGGGGGACAGCACCTATGCCGTGGCGGGGCTAGCTGCCCTATGAACCCCGAGGGCAGTGATTGCACTTACCGCTGTGCCCCAGCACCAACACAGTGCCCGCCACTCACGGGGCGCAGCAGGCACTTGCTGAGGGAATGAATGGGGTGAGGCCCACGGGGAAATGATAGTCTCCCCCTCTTGTCCCCCATAGTCTGTCCTCCATTGTGCCTCTCCTGATCCCCAGGAGACAATGGCACAGCCCTGGCTGTGTCTGAGCGGGGTGGGCATGTCTGTGCCAGCTGCTGGAATCGCCACAGGGCGGCATGCCCAGTATACTGGTGGCTCCACGTGACAAGGCCTGACTCCTTGCTGCAGGCCCAGCACCAGCCGGCACATGTGGGTGTCTGGAACTGAGTGGAGGAGGAAGGAGTGACCGGTGAACGTCCCACAGCCAGGGAGCAGTTTCTCCTCCTAGAGGCTCAGCAGTAAAGCTGCCTGACTCTGAAGGGCCTAAGGCATTTGACCAAGGGGGACCTGGATCCCTGTGCTCTAGGTCTCATCGTGGAAATTAACAACAAAACCCAGAAGGAAGGTGTCAGGCAGGGTTTCTGTAGCCAGAACAGCCGGAACAGCCGGAACAGGATGCTCAGCCATTGTGGGGTCCTGGGGGGATGAGGAAAAGGCTGTGCGTGGGGCAGGGGTGGGAGTCAGAGACAGGACGTGAAGAAGAGATAGAAGGAGATGAGAGAGACTCAGAGGAAGATAAACAGCGTGAACAATGGGAGAGGCGAACCCAGAGAGGGAGAGGATGGGAAAAGACAGCAACTTGGTAGAGTCTGCAGCGGGCAGGTGCTGATGGCCCCTGTGAGTGCCAGGCGCAGAGGGGCGGTGTGCCCAGGCAGGGTCCCCTCCCCCAGAGGGAGACACTTTTGTGCTGGGAGAGGCCAGGTCAGGAAGCTGCCGAGGAAACGCTGGTCCCCAGTTTCTGCAGAAACCGCAGTGGGGACAGAGGGCAGAAGGACACACACAGCCAGACGGGAAGAGCGGAGGACTGCGGGGACTCCGGGAGCCTTCAGGCAAGGGGAGGTGTCTGCAAGTGTGACCCAGGCCGGGGCTTGGTGCACGGCAGGTTTTCAGACAGAACTGGAGAAGGGGGTGGCAGGAGGGAGAAAGAGGAACAGGAGGAGGAGGAGGACCACACCAGAATTACCTGATCAAGTGATAGCTGTGAGATGCCAGAGTGCAGCAGAGAGAGGGGGAGGGGGAGAGGAGGGACATGCGCCGGATCAGAGCAGGATGGGACAGAGAGAGAACGTCAGTCAAGAATAACAGCCCAGCCCCTTGGTTCCTGGCTGAGTGGGGGCCCCGGGCTGGCCCCAAACCCTCCCGGGACCAACCACACCTCCCGGCTGCAAGCACATCCCAGCTGTCTCGCTGAGGGCTGGGGAGGTTCTCAGCGTGGCACGAGGGTGCTGAGTGCTGGTGGACCCACCCTGGCTGCCGGGTGAGCAGGCAAGCCTGGAGATGGGCCGAGAGCCACCTAAGTCCACACAGCAAATCACGGCAGAGTCCGGCTCTGGGCTCCCAGCTGGGCGTTTATTCCGGAAGCCACCCAGCCTCTGGCTGAGGGCCGGGTGGCTGGGAGCCCTTCTCCTGGCTGAGGGCCCAGGGCTCAGGGGAGGGAAGGCCGTGGAATGGGTCAGAGCCTACTCACTTCTGGAGCACGAAGATGCCAACAATGAGAGTGAAGGAGATCAGGTCGGTGGTGACCCACATGAGACAATACTCGTCCGGGGTCTGTGGAGAGAAGGCCGAGGCCAGCTTCCAGTCATGGCCGGTCCAGACCGAGGCTCCAGGCTGAGCGTCCATGGGCCCGAAGGCCCCATGAGACCATTGGGGAAGGGCAAGGGAGGACCTTAATGGGGCTTAGGGGCTTAGGATTATATTTTGCAGGAGTGGGCTCCAGGCACTGTGGGCCTGGGGCTTGGGGGTATGTATGTGTGTGTGTGTGTGTGTGTGTGTGTGTGTGTGCATGCTCATGCATGAGTGTGTGTGTGTGTGTGCACACTCAGGGTAGGAGAGACCTGTATGGTGCTCAGGGTAGAGGTGGTGTGTGCTAACCTGGAGGGTCTCTGTGCTTAAGGGGGCTCAAAGCAAGAGTCAGACAATAAAAGACAGATATATGAATGTGAGGATGTCACAGAACTAGCAGGTGGGCATGGGGACCTGTGACCAGGTGTGTGGCATCTGTGTGGGCTAAGTGCACATGTCACCTTGCAAAGACCAGAGGGTGTGGAGCGAGGGGGCTTCCCCTCCAGGGAGCTGCAGAGGGGCCGGGTCAGCCTCCCGAGCCACCTCCACAATCTCAGGCAAAGGTGGGGACGGGGGTGGGACACTGTTGGTCAACTTGTGCCTGAAAATCCCAGTGTGCTTGCCACTGCTGCCACAGTCAGTGAGTTCTTTCATGCCATCCTGAGCGGAGCCTTTGGAGGTGTTTAAGGATGAGGGGTAGGTGACAGGGGAAGAGAGGGTCTTTTGCAGGGTTCTCAAGGGGCCATGATGAAGTCCGGCGCCCACTGCCCTGGCCCACGTCCTCCTCTCCTCTCGGCTTCGCCCCCTTTCCCCAGGCTGCCTTCCCTCTACCCTCTTGTCCTCGTAAGCATCATGGCTCAGATCCGATTCAGGGGCACTGGCACCCTCTCGGCCACGGGGAACCTTCTACCTGCCTTCCACGTCCTCGGGGAGGTGGCAGCGAGCCACAACCCCACTGCTCAGGACGGAGGTCAGGGCCCAGGCCCCAGGGCAGAACAGGGACTGGCACTTGGCCTGCACGCAGGGGCACGGTGGGCCGGCTGCAACGCGGCTTTGCTCCCTGTTCTCTGACCAGAATTTAGTGCTCCCGATTCTTGTCCCGTTGGCGCTTTCTTTTAACAATGACTTCCCTTCCTTTGAAACAAAATATGATAAACAACCCCCCAAACCAAAAAAGCCCAAGCAGTTGTTTACTTCTCCAGGGCTCTTAAGTGACATTTTTCTCCCTGTGGGTGAGGCCCGGGTCCTCCCGGCACCCCAGTGCAGATCCCGGAGGTCACGCAATCCTCCTCCTGCCTCAAGCCCGTGCCCCCACCATGGACGCCTCACCCCAGGCCCCACCAGGGCCAGCCCTGGGCACAGAGCTTGCTGAGTGGGCCACAGGTGGCTCTCAGCTCTGCCCCCCGACACCCTCCCAACTCACCATGATCCAGAGGGGGGAAGGCACCCGGGACAGGGTGTGGGAGTTGTCAGAGGTGACAGACGGGACCCCGGCACACCACAGCAGGGAGAAGAGCCACGGTGCGTTGACTGTGTAGAGGTTCACACTCAGGTTCCAGGACGCATAGTCCCTGGAGGTGGGGGCAGAGGGACAGAGGAGGGTCAATTCGTGAACTCTGGCTGCTCTGGGCACAGAGGGGGAAGCTGGTAAATCACGTCCCCTTCATGACCTCATGCCACCCTCACAGCTGACCCTGGAGGAAGGAACGTCTTCTCCAGAGGGCTAAGCTCAGCCACGAGCCTGGGTCTGCCCTCCATGTTCTACGTCTCATCTCTGCCTGGCTGTGCGGGGGTGACAGGGCTTGGGGAGGCTCGGTCCGTCCTCCTCCGGGTGAGCCCAGGGTGGGGCAGGGCTGGCACCTGAGCTCCTGGCGGGACACCTGAGTATAGCGCAGGTTCAGCCTCTGGATGTGGCCTTTCCGCAGGCTGGCGACCCCCTCCTTGGAGCCCGATGTCTGCTGGAAGCCAGGAGCCACCTTGCGCACGAGGGGCCTCTGCCTGTTAGGCAGCCACATGACCTGTGGGCAGGAGAGGGGGTGGCCTCAGATTTCTCCTCTGCAGAATGGGATAGGACAACCTGCCCCTCCTGGAGCACCTGTAGGGGTTACGAGAGATGGGACCTGGCACGAGGTGAGCACTTAGACGCAATGGGTAGCAGAGGACGGCTTAGTCCCAGCCAAGTCTGTGAAGCACCCTGACAACAATGCAGGAAGCTTCCCGTCTGGACCGCTGTCACAACAAGATGGACAACCAAACATCCCTGACTTTGCACGTGGCCCCAGCATCCAGTGTACTGTCCTGAATTGGTGTCAGATTCCTCTGGTCCCAAATTGTTACACTGCAGTGCTGTGGGCAACGCTTCACTGAAGTAACCAGAGGACCAGGACCTGCTCCTGCCCTTTGTACATTCGAAAGGATTTTCTTATTCCCCTCTTGTCGCCATGAGGACCCTGCCAGGGAGGCAAGGGGGCGGGGGAGCTTCCGTGGGAGCAAGACTCCAGCCAGGCCGGGGCTTGGGGGGGACTCACCTGGTGCTGGGGGAAGCCGGAGCGCAGCACGGCCTCCAGGGTGACGTTGAGGAAGCTGCTGCGGTACGGGTGCTCCCGGGGCGGGTCGCGCAGGTTGAGCAGCAGCGTGGCATTGCCCTTGGCCAGCTCCAGGAGCTCCGCCAGGCTGCAGATGGACTGGTTCTGGGCCTCCTTATGGTCGGAGGGTGACAGGGAGCTGGCTGTCCAGAAGGGGTCAGTCTGGCAGGGACAGGGACACATATGGCTGTGTCACCAGCTCTTTGGGTTCCCCCCATGCCTTCCTGGCAACCATACATGGACACTCCTGGGCTGCCAGTGTCTGCTGGTGTGTGTGAGGCAGATTGATGGCTGCGGCCCTGTGGGGGCTCTAGAAGCCCCCAACCCTGACCTTTCTACCCCACAGCCTGCTCACTGAGAGGACGACTTGCTTGGAATGTCTCCAGACCCCAGCACGGTTCTCCTTTAGTAGCATTTCAGACCAGAGAACCAACCTCTCTCTAGAGTTTTAGAGTTAACACTTCTAACTATTAACTGTCATCATCACCATCAACTTTTTCCAGTGAGGGAGGGGGACCCAGAATAAGCAGTGACAACCACGAGATCAGGTGGCAGGAGCCCAGAGGAAGCTCTAACCAGCCTGGCTGGGGGTCAGGGATGGTCTGGGAGTGGGAGTCACGGGAGCTTATGGCTAGCCCTGCCTCTCTCACTCCTTGGGTGCCCGTCCGTATTTTCCAAGGCTAGGACTGGGCCGGGTGCAGCCAGACCTTCAGGAACCACTGGCCGGCGTTGAGCCTCTGCAGGATGGTCCAGTTGAGCATGGAGGCGGGCCTGCGGGCCAACTCCGGGAACAACTCCTCCACGTTGGTGGTACGCCGCAGGGTGGCGTCATGCATGAGGAAGGGCACACCGTCCAGGCTGCAGGAGGGTAGGGCCACCGAGTCACCGCCCACAGGTCTCTCACCTGCCCACTAGTGACCAGCCCCCCACACCTCCCCACCCAGCACGGGACCCTGGCTGGCTCTGCCCCTCTCTGGGCCTCGGGCTCCCCATCTGCACAGGGGGGACAGTGGGCTGGTGGGTGACCCTGAAGGGCCAACGCCCTGTGGCTGTCTATGAGAGTCAGATGGGAGTGGGGACTTATGAGGAGAGAGGGCTGGGAAAGGCTGGGCCTAATCGTCTTAGAAAACTTGGAAGGTAGGTGCTACCTCATTTGATATTGGGGAAACTGAGGCTAAGAGAGGGAAATACCTAGCTCAAGGTCTGCATCCTGTAAGTGGTGGAACTTGGCTTGGCACAAAGTCCAGGTGATGGCATAATGAGAACAGTGCACATACAGGCCCCTTTGACAGATCCCACCCTCGCCACCCGACCAGGGCTGCCAATAGCTCATATGACACCTTAGTGTGAAACGGTAAAAAACACCTGTACCCCTCTTCCCCAAGGCATTTTACCATCATTTGCTAGAAGTTGTGATAAATACACAATTCTATGATGTCTTCACTGATCAGTGTCCTCACATATGTGGTGGCCTTGTTCAGTACACAACCCATGCAACTATATATGGCAGCCCTGCTCACTTCCCTTCTCAGAGATATCCTCTGATACAACATTGGAGTGAACTCTTCCTGCCATTTGTACTGATATATACTTGTATATCCACATGTATAAAATGTGTATGTCGCTCTGCCACTCACTCATTTTATGCATCAGAGTGTTTGAGTCCTATCATGCAGAGCCACAGAGATCCAGGTTTTCCTTCCGGTGGGTCTGTGGCAGGGCTCCAGGTCCCCATCCCCCACCCCTGCCTGCACAAAGAGCATTTGTTCTTTCCTCTGTTTTATATCCTGGAGTTTGGCACAAGATTCATTTGCACGAACAGGCTGCCTGCCCTGCTGTGAATAATCCCGGCCTCCGCCCTCCCATCTCAGAGGCTCTGTGACCAGAGGTTTGGCCAGCAGAGACCGGGACGTGGATGCCACGTGGTTGGGGGTGGGGGGTTAGCGGTTCTGTCTTCTTTCCCCCACACCTACCTGATGGTGATGTCAGCCTGGAGTCCATACAGTTTCTGCTCCAGGGCCTTCCGGAAGGACATGAGCGTGTGTTCTGGAGCCAGCTGGGGAGGAAGGGGTGGTGAGGCAGAGCCAGGATCCAGCTGATGTCCCCCACTGCTAGCCGAAAGCTCTGCACGTTGGGAGGCTGGGCGGGCCTGCTTCTAATCCTGGCTCCTCCGCAGAGTAGCCGCATGGCCCTGGGCACCCACTCAACTTCTCTCAAGTTCAGTTTCCTTGTCTGTTAAATCATGCCTACCTCACAGGCTTTTTTGTGGGGAGAGGAAGGCAGGGTGGTTAGTGTTGATATATACAAATGCCCAACATATAGCCAGCGCTTCACAAATAGTGGCTATGATCATTACGTTACCGTTGCTGTGTCCCAGGCACTGAGCTAGCCAGACACTGGGATGGGAGGGCATTTGTACAGCCGGGGCGGAATGTGACATTCCCTCTAGGTTGTACCCTGAGCTGAGGCCAGGTGAGACCGTGCAGGGAGAGGAGAGGACAGATGGGATGGTAGAGTCTCAGTGGGGTGACCTGTTTCCTCATATGGACAAACATGACAGTACCATCTCCCTCCCTGGGCTGTTACAAGGATTAAAAGCCCCTAGCACACTGCCTGATACATACAGCAAGTGCTTAATGACTGGCAATGGTTAATTCTATAGCATACAAATCAGATGGTCCTGGTTCCAGCCGTGACTCTGCCATTACCTACCATGTGACTGTAGGTATATTTCTTTTTCCTGTGGACCTCGTTTTCCCACCTGCCCCTTGCGGGTGTGTATGTACTGTTCTCTGGGGGTCTTTATGGTTGGAAGAGTTGCGGCTCTAAGTCTCCCTCCCACATCCCATTTCCATGTGGTCTGAGGACCCTGTCCTACCCTTTGTGGCCACCGGGGGTCAGCACCAAACCAAGGATTGGGCTAAGACCAGGCGGATAGAGGACAGAAGGAGGAAGGGAAGACTCCTGTCATGGGTGGGAAGGATTCCCCGGCTGAGCTAATCCCTCCCTACCCCCGGACACGCTCATTATTCCCTCCCACCTTCTCTCCCTCTGGCCATGGTGTTTCCTTTTTCTTTTCTTTTTTTTTTTTGAGACAAGAGTCTCACTCTGTTGCCCTGGCTAGAGTGCCGTGGCGTCATCCTAGCTCACAGCAGCCTCAAACTTCCTGGGCTCAAGCAATCTTTCTGCCTCAGCCTCCTGAGTATCTGGGACTACAAGCATGCGCCACCATGCCCGGCTAATTTTTTCTATATATTTTTAGTTATTTGGCTAATTTCTTTGTATTTTTAGTAGAGATGGGGTCTCGCTCTTGCTCAGACTGCTAAACAATCCGCCCGTCTCGGCCTCCCAGAGTGCTAGGATTACAGGCGTGAGCCACCGCGCCCGGCCAAGCCATGGTGTTTTCTAACTGTGACACACTCCCCTCCTCTGAGAGGCAGCCAGGGAATGACAAGGACTTTGGAGCTGCCAGAGAAGGAGCAATTCCATTTCCCAGTCACCGACCTGGGGCCTCAGTTTCTTTAGCTATAAAATGAGCTAATGTTATCAACCTCACCGGTGAGATGACAGACGTCAGACGCCCTAGCCCAGAGCCTGGCACACAGGAGGGTCTCTGTAATGAGCTCCCTTCTTCCCTTTTCCCTGGCACAGAGCAGCCCTGGGGACGTGCTACCTGACTCCCAGTCCAATGGGCTGTGTGAGGCCCCCCAGAGGAGGAGGGGCCGCAGAGGCATAAAGAGAGGGGCGTGGACTCCCACCCATCCCTCCTCTAAATGTCCTGTGGCCAGGCCTCCCGCCAGTGACCACGCAAGAGGTGCCAGTGCTCCCTCCCACACAGGCTGGGGCTGCAGAACATAGAAGCTTAGGAGAGGCTATGAAGGCCCCTTGGGAGGGGGAATGTCTTTCCTGGAAGTTTTTATGTTAAGGTCTCCCTCGGTTAGGTGCTGGCCTCTTGGAGAAAGAGGCATGGAAACCTGGCCCTCCTTGGCCAGACTCAGGCCTCCAGGAAGGCCCCAGAAGCATGTGTGAATTCTTAATCACCCCCCACCTGCAGAAGGCAAGTCCAGGTGGGGGGCGTTGTCAGGAGTGGGTGCCTGGGGGCTGGTGGTTGTTACTTAGGTGGGCAGGACACTGTGCTGAGAGTCCCAGCTTTGGAGTTAGTCTGGGCAAATATTAAAACACACACACACACACAAACACATACATGCACATACACATACACATAGCATGCCTGAACAGGAATGAAACATCCAGGGCACATCCAGGGCACACAGTCTCTGAGACATGGACATGCACTTGGTCTTGCCACACACACCGACATGTGGAGTCAGAAGCCCCCCACCCACAGGTAATCATCTGAGGACACCGACACACACGTGCAATCACAGAGAGGCACAGGGGAGGCCCTTGCCAGCACCTCAGAAAGTGCCACCAGGATGAGATCAGCCAGATGCACAATGTGAAAAATTCTATAGGACAAATGACTCAGTTTCTTTAACAAGTAAACAAGGAATCACAGGGAGGGGAGTATTATGGACTGAAAGATACGTAGGAGACGTGTCAACTGGACGCGCCATGTGGACCTCGCTTGGACCCTGACTTTTAACAACGGAGCTATACAAAGATATTTTTGAGACAACGAAATAAAACTGAACATGGATTTGACATAATATTAAGGAATTATTGCTAATTAGGTTGGGTATAATAACGGCATTGCTATTGTATTTTTTAAAAAGTCCTTATGTGTTAGCAATGTGTCCCGAAGGACGCATAGGTAAGAAGACATGGGGCTTAGGATTTGCTTTACTACAGCAGAAAAAGCAAGCAGGGGACAGATGGAGCAAGAGTGGCACAATGTTGGTAAATGTTGAAGGTGGGACTGGACTCATCGCACTGTTCTTCATTATGAGTCAGTAGACTGTTCTTTGCACTTCTATGCATGTTTGACATTTTTCTGTTAAAGAAAACCGGCCTCGCTGGGACCACTTCACTCTTCCCCCTCCTCCCCCTCCTGCGTCAGCACACTGCTTCTGTCCCCCGGCCTCTGAGTCAGAGAGAGAGAAGAGCTAAATCTCGACCCCTAAGAAGAGAGCCCACCTGCCCCCACCAAGCTTAGGCCCCCACCTTGGACGGCTGTGCTTCTAATGCTTCCAACTCAACCTTGCAACAGCCAGCGGCGTGGGCATCACGAACACCAAGACACACAGGCGTGTGGCAAACTGGACCCCAAATCCAGATCCCAGCTGGCTGCCTCTGGGAGGGGCGGGGGCTGGGGCCAGCCTGGGGTTTGGCGGGAGGCACCAGGGTCCAGCTCAGGGGCTGGGGTCTTCTCTAGAAAGTAACACCCACCACGCGCAGTGGAGGAGGATTCACAACCATGTCAGATTTGACACCTCCTTTGATACCAGTTCCTTGGTGAGGTCCCCTTTGCCACCCTGAAATCCAGTGACACAATGGAACTCCCAGCAGAGACCAAGCTCGCAGCAGGTCCCTGAACGTCCCTCAGGGTCACGGGTGGTACCACCTCTGTTGAGAAGCATGGGTTCAAGGCTTTTGTGGGTGAGGAGACCCTGGTCCAGAGAGGGGGGCCAGGCCGGCCCAAGACCATAATAATGTCTAACTCATACTTTCTGTGTGCTGGGTGCATATCTGGGCACTTCACACGTGCTAAATCCTGCTTCTCACACCCCCCGTGGCAAGCACCATTGCTACTCCCGTGGTACAAGATAAGGAAACCAGGCAGAGATGGAAACTGGTTGGGCTCCCACAGCTGGCGCAGGGCTGAGCCAGAATTTCAGCCCAGGCAACATGGCCCTGGAGCCTGCCCTCTCAACCGAAGCTCTCCTGCAGGGTCCCAGGGTACCTGAGTGGCGGAACAGTGTGCTGACTTCAACTCCTTCCTCCCGCTCCAACTCAATCCTGCTCAATTGTCTTCTCTTCAACAGTGGGCTCTGCACGTATTCCGCTGTCCTGCCCCCACAGCCTGGCGGACTCTCCTGCTGCCTGGTCACAGCCCCGGGGCCCCACACCCAGCATCTGTCCCCTGGGCCTTCCTAACCCACAGCCAGGTCTAGCCCAGGCCTAAAACCCTCCCGCATCTCCGCAGGGCACTCAAGACAAATGTTCCATCTTCTTAGCAAGATGCCTTCAGGACTGTTCAGGACTTGGTCCCACCCGAGCTCTCCGGCCTCTTCACCAATCCCTCCCATGTAGCTCCCACAAAAGAGCTAAAAACGGTGGCTATTATTATATTACACACATTATATCCATTTCCCAATGAGATCCTCCCGTAGAAGGGCAGCTGCACTGCATGCCCCGCCGTCTGTTAGGACCTGCAGGTGGCACTCACCATGGGGGCCCCGCGGTGGCCAATGAGGGCAGGCTTGGGGCCTAGGTCCTTTTTCTCCATGATGCAGGGAGAGGAGATGGTGAGAGGGGCCAGGTAGAGGGCAAACACCACGGCGAAGAAGGTACAGAGAATGGTCACCTGGGAGGCTGCAGACACAGGCCATGAGCGCCGCCTGGTGAGCTGCTCACCTCCTGCCAGGCCCAGCCACAAGCCCTGGGCAGGTTGCAGGCGGGATGCTGGAGCCCTCTGCCCCCACCTGTCAGGGCCCAGCTGCTCAGAGGGGCAGCCTCGTTCTTGCTGGGAAGGTGAACCCCTCTAACTCATACGCACACGTGCACGCACACAGACGTGGAGGGGGAACGCGGTGCAAGGCCGACTGAGGCTGCACCCCTCTGTGGCATCCGTGGGCCCCTCTGAGCCAGAATCCTCTTGGCTGAGTGAGGGCCACCACATCCCCAGGTCACCCAGGTAAAGTGCAGGTGAGGGCAGCACGAGCCGGCTCGGTACTTGGGGGGGTTGGGAGGGGCAGGCCATACTCACAGGAGCGCTCTGCGCGGGCGAACTGTCCTGCCACGATCCAGGAGAGCACAGTGACTGCGGCCAGGGCCCCCACGTGCAGGAACGGTGCTGTGCCCTGTGTGTGGGAAGAGGGACTGGTGACTCCCACCCGTATCCAGACCCTCTGGTCACCAGCGTCCTGGCGGCTTACGTCTACCTATTCAAGGCAGCCAACACTCTCTGTTGGCCCGCTGAGGATGCTGGGAGTCTCAGGACCCAGGCTTGCAGCATCCTTCCTGCCTCTGACCTGCGATGTGACCCTGGGCCCCTCCCTGCCCCTCTCTGGGCCCCTTGGTCTGGAGAAAGGGGAGTGATAAAAAGGTGCCACCTTTTTGCAAGGGTCCCAGGGGAGCAGTATCCCCCCGCAACTCACCTGCAGGGAGATCAGCAGCACCTCCCACTCGTCCTCCCACAGCTGGGCCACCGCCGACATGGCCACTACCGTGGAGGCCAGGATGACCACCAGCCCTATCTGGAAGGGGAAGAGTCACCAGGCGAGGGTCAGAGCAGGTGTGAGGGTCCCCAGTGTGTCTGAGAGGACAGAGGGGAGACTGAGAGACAGACACGGGAAGGATGGAGGAAGTAAGAGAGGCAGACCCGGCAGTGTAGGGCGCAGAAAGGAAACAGACAGGCATGGGCTGAAAGGAAGCCAGGGACAGGCAGACAAGATGCCAGGGACAGACTGAGGCAGGAGGAGGCCGGCAGACGCGTGGAGGAGGAACAGCAAGAAATAGAGCAGAGGATAGAGAGAAGGAGGGGCTGTAGGTGTAACAGAGTATCACCCCTCCTCCCACAGATATGGAAGGCAAATATTGACAGTGGGGAGTGTTTAACAGAGGGAATGGCCTGGAAAAAAATGGCAATAATATTTTCTGTCTCTTTAAAACATCCTTCACTCCTTTTGAGAACCAAAGCTGCATCCCTGCCTCAGGCCAGTGGTTGGGAGGGGCAGGGTAAGTCTTTTGTTTATTTGTGCAATATGAGATGGCCCAGCCCAGACCTGGTAAAAAGAGGTCAGCAGATTGTCTCCAGAGGAGATGGGATGATCAGAATCACCGACTGCAGTTGAACAGTAATTGCCTGAAGCTGAAAACCCATCCTTTAAAAGCTCTGTATTTCTGCGAATGCCCAGGAAATTTGGATTTTGAGATGAGAAGGTCTACCATATTTTTCTCCTTTGCCAGCAAAGTAATAAAACTTCTCTTTCCTCCTCCCCAAACCACTTGTCCTCGTTCTTTTGATTTGGCCTCATGGACAAGTGCTGAGTTTTCAGTAATATAAGCAGGGAAGACACCCAGCAGGTGGGGGGCCTGAGGCCCCTGGCAGGTCATCTCCAAGGCCCCGCCCAGCCTCCCAGCAACTCGGGCATGACAGATGAGGATATCAGCTTGCCAGGCGGCAGAGGCAGCAGGCTGAGGCGCTGGGTCCCCTGCAGGAGCCCGAAGCACAGCCCCGCCTTGCACACTGGGCTGGGCTCACAGTGGCATTTCAGGCGGGAGCAAGTGGTGAGGCAGAGCTCTGCCCCGCTCGCCCTGTCCCCGAGCCTTGCCCTAGGCCACAGCCCCCTGCACCTGGCTTCCAGTGTGTCCGGGAGGGGCTGCCCTCTAGCAGCTGCTGCAGAAAGCAAGGGGCATAGCTCTGACGGAGGCCTAGGTGGTACCTTCAAGAGACAGAGATCTTTGGGGACAGGTGAGATCTGAATCACTCAAACTAAATCAAACTAAGCTAAGATTTCCAGCTCCTCAGCCCCCACCTTGAGCCCTGAACCTCACTCTCCCCACCCACTCTGCCCACACTGCCAGGCCTGCCTCCCCAAGGCCCAGGCCACAGCTCTCCTCCCAGGCCTCCTGCAGTCCCCACTGTGCGGGCCAGTCAAGGCCACCACACACTATCCCTCAGACTTCTCTTACGCATCCCCTGCCTCCCTCCTGAGGGCCCGTCTTCCCACGACACTGCCCGGCCACCTACCCATGTTCTCTCCACTGACAGGGTGCTCCCCCTGCATCATCTCCCCCAGAGGGGGCAGCACTGTGAGACCCTCTGACCACGGAACAAGGACTAAGTGGAGGTTCTAGACAGTGAGGGCAGGCGGTGGCCTATCCGTCTTCGCTCCCTTCACCGGGCAGGGAAGGTTAATTCTTGCCTGGGATTACATTTTCCTTTGGAGGCTTGTCATGCCAGCGCATCAGCCTGGAAAGGAATGTTCCCCAGGAAACAGTAACGAGGCTGAGATAGGTGAGAGCCGTTAGGGGCTCCGGCAGGCTGGCTCTGGGACAGGGTGGGCTGGTTTATTCTGCTAATGTCCCAGCTGGGGTGTCACATATCCATTTCACACGCAGGGAAACGGGCTCAGAGAGCAGAAGCCTGCTTGGTCGCATGGCTTTGAAGGGACAGATCCAGGGACAATCGCTGTCTCGGACGTCGTGCTGCTGTCAGGGAGGCTGAGGAGCCTCCTGAGAACCCCTCTCAGTACCCAGGCGCCCTCCCTGCTGCCCCCAGACACGGGTCTGCCCCCTCGAGCTCCTGGGAGGAGGCCCTGGACACAGCAAGCCTCTCTGGAGGGCCGTTTCTGAGAGCGTCTTATTACAGCACTTAACTGCTAGTGGAAAGAACGTGCAATAAAGCCGGTTCCATAATCCTAACACAATTAAAAGTGTTATTGTCTCTAGTCTTACAGTTGCTGTGGTGGTAACTATGTGCTCAGTAGCATTACTGCATGTTCAGTGTCAGTGGGTTTTCCCCCATGTCGCGGCCTCAAGCCACAATAGTGGCACTGACTCCCAACAATGCAACTGCCATTCCTTAAATGTGGCTGGGAGTTAGAGGAGGCTTTGCAGTAAGTGGGAGGCCCTTTCCCTGAGGCCCAGAAGCCTACCCTACAAGCCCAGACAGGGATGCTGTCCTCCTCGGAGAAAGTGGCCTTGGGCTTTCTGTCCTGGTGGGAGGTGCTTTGTGACAACAGAGGAAGGGATGGGGGATACAGTAGCCACTTTCATTCATCTGAGGAGTCGTGCCTGGGTGCCGGGACCGGAGAGGAGCTGGAACCCAGCTTTCAGAGGTACAACGGTTGGCCTCTTGGAGGTGCCTGACCTCTGAGTGCTACGTTCTGAATGGCAGACAGCGGGCCCAGGGTCGACGGCCACACTTGGGTCACGCTCCTTGGTCACATCCTGGCTCTGCTGCCTAATGGGGAGGCCAAGCTCTCCAGGGATCTGTCCAGAGCTGTGAAATGGGGACAGTGAGAGCCTATGTGGAAGGAGTTTGGGGAGGATAAATGAGGAGATGCAGGTGAAGTGCTTAGGACAGTGGCTGGCACCAAAGGAAATGCTTACTAAGTCTTGGTGGTGTCATTTTAAAAAGTGGGCACGGTACCAAATGAACAGGATTATTGTGAGGAGTAAATGAAATTCTCCGTGGAAAGTGCATGACACATATAGTCAGTGCCCAATAACCGACGGTTATTGCCGCTGTGATGAACACAGCCCTGGCACGCAGGGGGTGCTCAATGAATGCGCCTTCCTGAAGATGCAGCTGGAGGGACAGTGGCTGGACACCGGGAAGAACTGTGGAGCTGGGGCCAGTGTTTGGAGAAAAGCCTGAATTCACCAGGAGAGTCGAAGCGGACATGGCAGGATGGCAGGTGGAGGCTGATGGGACCTGGGCTGGGGGCAGAAACACCAGCCCAAGCTCAGCCAGGGACTTGCTGTGTGGCCACGCGGTACCCAGGGCTCCTCTGTGAGGCTCACGATGGGTCACTGCCAGACCCCTCCTCTGTGCAGGTCCTGGGCTGGGGGCTGCTGCCTCTGTGGCAGGGGACTCAGGCAAGGACACGGGAGCAGTGCAGCGTGCTCGGGGACAGCCTGGGGAGGTGGGAGGTGTGACCAAAGCACCTCCCAGAGGCATTTGTGCTGATTCTGGGTAGAGGGTGGGGCAGGAAAGGGGGGTGCCTCAGGGAAAGGGACTTCCACTTACTGTAAATCCCTCAAGAACCCTTCAACCTTCTCCCTCACCTCCTGGGCACCTGGACTTGTCCTGCAGGCTCACCTGAGAGGGATTTCTGGGAAACAGGAGCTTTGGGTGGACTGGGGAGAAGGAGGAAGGCCCACATGAGTACCCCATCGACTCACAGTGCCCGGCCTGCCGCAAGCGGCCCCTCCCACCCAGTCCTGAGCACCTCTGTCCTACCCTCCCAGGATGCGGGGGAACCAGAGCCTCTCACAATAGAGTTCATGATTAAAACATGCTATAAAACTGCAGTCTTGCCAGCAATATGACACTGGCATAAGGCCAGAGAGATAAATAAAAATAAGTAAAAAGTTCAGAAATAGATCCAAATACATAAAGAAAATTTACTATGATAAAAGTAGCATCTCAAATTGGAGAAGAAAGGATGGATTACTCAGTAGAGAGGTTTGGGGACATTGGAAAGCCATCTACAAAGAACACAGTAAGATCACACTAGGCCCCAAATAACAATAAGATAAAAAAATTAAATGTTAAAAATAGTGGAAACAGGCCGGCTGCCGTGGCTCACGCCTATAATCCTAGCACTCTGGGAGGCGGAGGCAGGTGGATCATTTGAGCTCAGGAGTTCGAGACCAGCCTGAGCAAGAGCGAGACCCTGTCTCTACTAAAATTAGAAAGAAACTAGCTGGACAATTAAAATATATATATACAAAAAAAATTAGCCAGACATGGTGGCATGTGCCTATAGTCCCAGCTACTCAGGAGGCTGAGGCAGGAGGATCGCTTGAGCCCAGGAGTTTGAGGTTGCGTGAGCTAAGCTGACGCCACGGCACAGCACTCTAGCCTGGGCAACAGAATGAGATTCTGTCTCAAACAAAACAAAACAAAACAAAACAAAACTCAAAAAACTAAAATATAAAAAAAAAAATAGTGGAAACAGGCAATTAATTACCAAGTGATACCGCAGAGAACTTTTTTATAATCTTGGAGTGGGAAAGACCTTTCTAAGTCCGACATAAAACCAAGGAGTCATAAAAAGAGATGACAGATTCCAATACTTAAGAATTAAAAAAAAATTCCTGTGGTAAAAACACCACGAGCAAAGTCAAAAGATGAATAACAAACTAGGAAGAATCATGTGCCGTTTTTTATCAGCCAAAGGGCTAATTACCCACATCTACAAAGACCTTCTGCAAATGAACGAGCAAAAAGCCAATCCCATGACAAAAAGGACAAAAGATATAAAGGATACTTTATAGAAAGGAAAATGCAAATAAGTGAAACATGAAAAATGCCAAATCTAACTTACCATAAGGGAAATGCAAATTCAAACTATAGTACGGTGCAATTTTTCACCCGTCAGATCGGCAAAAGTCAAGAAATCAGCTGATGCTTGACGGGCAAGCGTGTGTTTACAGGTGCTAACCAAACAAGGAGGCCATCTGGCAAGATCAAAATGATCCAAGTACGCGTTCTTTGCCCAGAAAGTCCTCTTCCAGGTCACTGCCTGGCAAAGGACTGAAATACCTGGGATGTCAATGGGGCCCAGGAGCAGGGGACTGGCTAGATACCAAAGGCATCAGGGAGCATCCAGACCAGGAGCAGCAGCGAGTGAGGGACACCAGCCGGGAAGCTCTCGATGCACTGGGGGAGACGGAGCTCCGAGAGTTTTGTTAAGGTGCAGAACAGAGGGTGTAGTAGGCGACTATTTGTGTTTAAAGAAAACGGAAAAAGAAATGCATATGTATATTTGTGTGTGCTTGAAATACCTCTAGAAAGATAGCAGGGAGACTTTCATTGTGTACTTTCATTGTGCCTTTTAAATTTTGAACCATATCAATGTATTGCATGGCCAAAAATTAATTAAAACAAAGCAAACAGAAAAAGGATTCCTTAGAGTCTTAGATTCGAATGACAGAATTTTGGAAACAGAATAGACTTCCAGTCCCTGCTGAAATGCTTTGAGCTCTGGGGAACTCCCTCCCTCCTGGCCCAGGCGGCTCCAGCCCTGGCTCAGCGCTGTCTGGAAGGACCTTGCTTGCGCTGAGATCTCTCGGGAGGGGCGGAGGGGAGAGGAGGGCAGGACTGGCGCCCTGGGAGCGGCACAGGCAAGGACGCTGGGATCTGACTCCCTGCATTGATCTGCAACCTCCGGCTGGCTCCATGGAGCTATGGGCCTCTCTACCAGGATCAAGCAGGAGTGACCTGACCTGCCGAGAGCCAGGCGTGGCCCCAGAAGGTGACCACAGCATGTGTCAGCCCCACCTGGGGTCCAGCTGGTGCACTTCTTTCAAGTGCCAGCTTTGCAGCCAGGAGAAGAAAGTGCCTCACAGAGGGGACTGCGGAAGCCCAGGCAAGACCTCAGGGTAGAGTGACAAGCAGGACGAAGGGGGGAGGGGACCAAGGCTGCTTGCTGCTCTTCACCCCTCCAAGACTTCAGTCACCAGGGCTGACACCCAAGCTGACATCCAGACTGACTTCGGATGCCCCCCAGATGCTCACAGCCACCTCCCACTCCCAACAGCCCAACCCAAGCGTATCTGTCCCTCTTCCTTTTCCCGTTCCATGTCCCCTTTCTGGTTGGAAGTGAGCCACCCCTCGGAGTCACTCTGGATCCATCTCATGGGCTGTCTCTGGACATTTCTACCTCTTCCTAAACGACATGCCCATTCTGAGCCAGGCTCTGGAAAAAGAGATGACCCAGCCCTCTCCCCATGGCCCAGGTGCTCCTGGGAGGGAGGGGCTCTGCCTCGGTCAGCTTCGTACCACCTCTGTGCCGCCGGGGCCTCGAGAAGAGCAGGCATCAGAAACGTACATCCAGCACATGAGTCAGAGACTAGCTCCGGAAGGTGCGGGGCCTGTCTCCTTTGGGCCCAGCCCTGAGTGGGCACTGGGCACAGGGAGATGGCCAAGGCCAACTCTGGCCTGCAAGGAGCACTTAGACGGGTGGGTCACAGTCAGAGAGCCAGATGGAAATTGACAACACAGGTGCTCAGACATGTGGCAGAGGCGGCTGCAGGAACTGGGGGAGTCCCAACAGAAAAGCCTGTGTATGCAGCGGGGTACCGAGGAAGGCGTCCAAAAGAGAGAGGAAGGGAGGGCAAGAGCAAAGGGCTAAAGGCAGAGAAGAGGCAGACATGCTGGGAGGGCCTGAGATGCCTCACATGCAGAAGCTGAGGGTGCCCGTCTCTTGCAGGGGCTGGGAGATGTCGGCAGGGACCAGATCATGCCGAGTGGGGAAGTTTGGGTCATCCTGGGAGCAGCAGGAGTGGTGGAAAGGCTTTAAGCTGGGAATGTCATCGCCAGATCAGGGTTTTCACAAGAGCTCACTGAAGGAGGAGGAGGAAGGTGAGACCCTAAGCAGGGCCAGCTAGAGGGCTGGGCTATAATAGGACCCATGAATCTGCTGGGGAATCTCGTGGCTACAGGGCTGGGACCCTGGATCTTCCACTTATAAACTCGGAAACGTTGGGCAAGTTACATAACCTCTTTGTACCTCAGTTTTACCAACTGCAAAATGCGATAATAACAGTGCCTGCATCATAGGGCTGCTGTGAGGGTTAAATGAGTTAGTATAGGCCAGCTTGCGAGAACAATGCTTGGCACAGAGCGAGCAATCAGCGTTAGCTACAAGAACAATTATAACCACGATGCAAGGGAGGTATGAGGCGTTGGGTGCTTCCTCTGCTGCCGCGGCCTCCCCTCCCCTTCCCTGTCCCAGCCCCAGCAGAGGCAGCCCTTACCTTGTGCAGCCAGTGCAGGTTCATCTGCTGTCCCACGGCAATGTGACATAGTGCCAGGAGCTGGGGAGGGGCCCACGTGTGAGCAGAAGTCTCTGTCCACTCCCCAGACACCCTACTCCCCACTGCTGCTCTGGGCCTGACCCAGAGCGGAGTCAGTAAACCCTTCCTACAGGCAGTGGGAATGGCCCAGCCTGCGCAGCCCAAGCCTGGCCTCCTCCCAGACTATTCCAGTGCTCTAGGCTCCTCCTTCTCTGGGATTTCCCTCTTAAGAGGTCACTGGGTCCTGCTACACTTGGGTCCAACTTGATTCATCAAATGTTTTGGGAGTTCCAGGCCCCGGGATTCTGAAACAGACTTGAGCCCCGTCCCCAAGGAGCTCCTAGGCCAGCATGGGGATCACCCAAGTCTCAGGGAGCAGGAACCCGGAGCCGAGGTTCCTGGAAGAGGAAGTCTGCAGTGGACCCTGATAGCCACGATGGCCCTCACTGGGTCGGGGGGAAACGTTCCAGGCAGGGGCAGCCGGAGAGACTGGCAAAAGCCAGATGACTTTCCACCTTGGGGGACCCTGGCTCAGAGGTACAGCCGCCCCAGAGGCCCCGGGCAAAGCCAGCCTCCTCCTTTAGACCAGGGCGGGCTCCTCCATCAGGCAGGCACAGGCCAAGTCTCCCTTCCCCTGGGAGCAGGTCACCTCCCTCCAAGACAGCCCCGCGTACCAGGAGGCCTGCAATGTATGTGAAGGCGGCAGCTGTGGTCACGAGGATGGGCACGGGCCAGTCGCTCCAGTAGCCCATGCGGTTGTAGAGGTACCTGCCGGGGGAGGAGGAGGGGCAGGGGTCAGACTTCCACCGGGCCACTCCCTGGCCCAGGAACCAGGATGGTCGCAGCCCTCATGCAGCTGGAGGACCACAGGCTGGGCTCAGCGACCAGGCGCTGCCCACCCAAGAACGACGCACAGAACGTCGTACCTGCTCATGGTGGACACCTGGGGACTGAGAAATGCAAAGAAGAAAACAATTCCCCATAATTCAGCTGCCCAGAAGAAACCACTACCAAGGTCGTGTGAATCGTCTTCCTGCGGGTTTCCCCTCATGGCTCTATATTGGTATAAACTGCAAAGCCGGCCCCCCCGTCACAGCACCGAGGTCAGAGCGCGGGCTTTGCAGCAGGCACACACGCTGGGTTCGAATACCGCTCTGCCTCTAGCTGGCTCGTAGGACCTTGGGCAGGTGACGGGCTTCACTGCTTCTGAGATGCCATCGACTGTGCCTGTCAGCTCCATTGCAACGTTATAATGTGAAAACAGGGGGGCTTAGACTCAACTGAATGTAATACCGGACTTCTCTGAGCCTCAGTCTGCTCCTCTGTAGAATGGGGATAAGAAGACAGTGCCTTTCATAGGCCCTGTGAGGGGGAGGTGAGCCAAGGCCCGTGGCAGGCACTCAGTGAACTCCTCTCTGACACCAGCACTGGTACTCATGCCAGTAAGATCCTGAAGAAATGTGATTTTTTAAACAGCTGCGTGGTCTTCCATGGAATTCACATGTAGCCAACTGCCTACCGATGGCACTCAATAGTTTCCAACTGCTCGCTATTATAAGTTAACACAAAAATGAAAATGTTGTACATTTCTTTCTGTATTTCTGATTATTTCCTTAGGATAGATTCCTACAAAAAGAATTATAGGGTCAAAGGGAATGAACTTTTTAAGGCTCCTCATGGATACTGCCTAGTTGCGCTCCAGAAATATTGAACCACTCACATCCTCCTTGTACAACTGGGGAAACTGAGGCTCAGAGGAGGCAATAACGTCTCGAGGTCATTAGAGAATCCAAGTCAGCTTCAGCCTGTTCCATCTTGGCAAGGGCCCTTGGCAGGGGGCTGGGAGGGAACCCCAGGAGGACCTCCCGGGCATCTGCCCTCCCCCTCAGAGCCCAGGGGAAAATCTGCTGCCTGGAAGGTCACTGAGTACACTCATCTCACTGCACAGTTGAGAAACTCAGGCCTAAAGAGGGGCAGGACTTGCTCTCAGTAGCTATTATTGAAAGATGTTCTGGTCCCATTTGTCTCTCAAGTGTGACCCCTTTTGGCAGGGAGCCCTCCTGGACAGCAACAGCCCAGACGGCCCTCCCTGCCTCTCCCGGTCCTGTGCAGAGCCCTGGCTCTGGCTCCCAGCCTCTTACTGTGTGAACCATCCCCAGGGACTCTTGCGATCATCAGGGCTGGGCCAGGGGCTCCTGAACCCCAGCACCAACTCCAAGAATCTGAGGTGACAGGTTGATCCCTGAGTCCCAGGCAGGCCTTCTCTTCAGCCTCCCCAACAGGGCAGTCACCCATCCTCTGCTCGAGTCTCCAGTAACAGGGCGCCACTCACTGGGCAAAGTGGGTAGCTCCACGGACATGATACACTCAGCAGGCTCAAGTCCCCATCCCAGATCTGTCTGTATCTTGCTGTGTGACTTTGGAAAGGCTACTTAACCTTTCTGATCCTTGGTCTCCTCAGACTGTCCTCAATACATGTTTTTGGCACTAACAGGTAGTGTGGCCGTGGATGAATCCTGTCCCTCCCTGCCCCAGTTTCCCCATTGGTACGTGATGGGGTGGACCCAGCGATCTTCCAGGCAGCAGAACTGTCCAGGGTCTGCAGTCGAGGGCCAGCAGGGGATGTAGCCCATGCTTTGGACACCTGTGAAAATGAATAATTGATTTATGGCATTTAATAAAGGCCAGAGGCCACCTCTGAGACTCGGCTGGGGCTCTGGCTCATCTTGCTGGGCTGGTGCGGAGCAGGGGCAGGGCAGGGCAGGGCAGCACGTCCTTTATTGTGCTCGCCAGTAACAGAGGCACAGCCTGGTGCCAGGCAGAGGAGAGTGGACCCGGCTCCATGAATGGAGTCTTAGGCTCATCACAGAATCCTGGAACCACAGCCCATCAGTAGTCCAGAGTCCTAGAAATCCCTGATTCTGACACCACGGCCACCTTCCAGCTGGAGAGTCGGTTTCCCAGGAAGCAGCCCTCACATTTAGGTGCAGCTGAGCCTTTCCCCATGTACTGTCTCCTTTCATCCCCGGAAAGGCCCGATGAGGTCAGAGTCACCCCATTTCACAGAAGAAGAAAGAGAGGCTGAGAGAGAACCAAAGACTTGTACATGGTCATGCTGACCTAAACTTCTGATCAAATGGAAGGAGCGGCGCTGGATGGGGCATAAGGAGGCTGGCTCCCACACCCCAGCTCCGCCCCAACTGGCTGTATGACCTCGGGCCTCAGTTTCCACACCTATCAGTGGAACAATGGGACCTCCCTTCTTCCCGTGGCCTTCTACTGGCTAACAAAAGGTGGACAATGCAGGGGGATGAGGAAGAAACAGGTGCCCCTCCTGCACCCAGGTACCTGCCCCAGACAGCCCTGTCACCTGAGTTGCCCACAGATGACCCTGAGCCATCCCAGAACCACAGCATCTGCCAGCCCTGCCCGGGGCCTGGGGCTACCTCCTCTACTGAGGCCTTGGTCTCTCTGGGGCTTGGATTTCTTTTCTACGAAGGAGGTGACCAGAGGCCCCAGCCCCAGGCTGAGCCCTGCCCTAGGTATAGGTTCCTGTTTTCCACATTAGTGGCACTGGGAAGGAGGACCCTACATCGCACCAGCAGGGTTCAGCTCCTGCTAAGCCTTTGTGTTTCGGGCCCCTCCACCTCATCAGGAGCAGCCTGAATCACCTATGCAAACACCAGTGGGTCTCCAAGGAGCCCAGCAGCTGCAGTCCCCAGGTTCCAATCCCAGCCATCCTTCAAGGCCCAGTTTCCATGCCTCCTCCTCCAGGAAGCCTTCCATATGTCCCCAGTGGGACTCCCCTGAAGGCACAGATCTCTCTTTTTCTCTCCATCCTTCTTGCCAGCCTGTGATCCCTCACCTACGCCCCACGATCATTTCCCACCCACAGTCTCACACCAGCCTCCCCACCAAAGCCTCGGAGGTAGGCAGGACAGAGGCTCAAAGCGGATAGGCCTTGTCCAAAGCCACACAGAGAGTGGGTGGCAGGGCCTGGAGGGCCATCCTGGGAGAGAGGCTCAAATCCCAGTCCCCAGGTCCCAGCCACTGGATACCTGGGACCAGGCCCCTCCTCCCTGCCCCGCCCCCACTTCACTCACCAGTTGAATTCGTCGTAGTCATTGTGGACTTCCCACCAGAAGTAGAGCCAGGTGAGCGTGAGGCCGAAGGTGAAGGTCAGGAGCAGGAACCAGAGGCGCTCCCACTGCAAGAGCACGGCAGGGAGCGGGTCACGTGGGGTGAGGGCCAGCGTCCAGGCTGCCTGCCACTGAAACGTCACGCCCCCCACGTTGGTAGCCAAACCTGCCTCGCAGGAATGACTGCCGTCGGTCTGTGCACTGGGAGAAACTGAGGCTCAGAGAGGGGAAGTGACCTGTCCCACCTCACAGAGCCCCAAGTCACAAAACAGTGGGCAGCCTGGAGCAGGCCAGGGGTCCACCCCAGAGCTGTGCTCTGCTGCCTTGGCCTTTCCGGCATGTGCCGGTCGCCCCATTCTGGCGAAGGCCCCCAGAAGCGAAGTCTGCCCCAAAGCTTCCGCGCGGGCGCAGTGATCTGCAGTCTGTGAAGTCCTGTCCCATAGTCATTCCATCCTCACACGTGCCTACGAAGCAAGTCTGGTTCCTCCCTATCTCTGCTTCACGATACTGATAGACATTGAGGCCCAGAGAGGCCAAGCAACTTGCCCAAGTCGCACTGCAAGTTAGCCGAGGATTAGGACCAGCGCTCTGGTCTCTGCGCTTGAAGTGCAGTGTCTGCGGCCTCCACTGGGCGCTGGCCCTTCAGGGCGAGGCCGGGTCCCCCCCTCTGTCTCCAGCCGAGCAGGGGTGCGCTGTGGGGGAAGCACCGCTGCTGCTTCCTGAGGGGCCGGCTCAGAGTCTGCAGGCGCTTCCGCCTGGGCCCTCCAGTTTGTCCCTGCTTTCATCTGTCCCCTTATCTTGGAAGCACAACCAGCTTGGAATATCCTGCAACCTGGGAAAGTGCTGAGATCATCAGAACAAACCAGCTCTTGAGGGGAGGTCAGAGTGGGGAGTGAACCAGACACCCTCCAGGGCCGGGAGTCAGGCATCCCTGCCTCTGGGCTCCCTGTGGCCCTGACCCCTGACACACATGACAGCCAGCCCAGAGCTATGGGTCTAACCAAGCCCTCTGCGGGGGAGGCCCTTCTGGGTGTGGCCCCTGGCCTCCCCAGCTTCACCCCCCAACCAGTTCCCTCAACCTGGAAGGGCCACTGCCCCCAGGCTTGTTCCCTCGGCCACATTCTCATTCACCTTTCGAGTGAGCTCGCACATCACCTCCTCTGTGCCTCTGACCAGAAAGCAGGTTCTGAGAGGGGCCCGGGTGAGGGGTGAGCCTCCGCCTAGAATGGGTCCCGTCCCAGGCAAGCAGCCTGGAGGTGGAGAACCCGCTATATGTACTGGGAAGCCATCCTGCGGCAAGGTGTGATGCGGGACCCAGCACTGACAGGTGGCCGGGGAGACCACGGGTGTTGGGAGCGCCCACAGCAGCGTGGGGGCTGGTGGGTGCATCCAGGGCCGTTGTTCTCACTTGGCCAGATCCTCACAGTGGGGCAGGATGGGGTAGAAATGGGGGCTGCACCCTCACCCCTGGGGAACGGCCAGGGTGACAAGACTAGAACCGGCAGGTAGGTGAGACACCCAGGCATGGCAGGGATGGGGGCAGGGCCTAAGCAACAAGGAACTATGAACCCCGTTATCAGAACTGCGGTGGGGGACTGGGATTGAGGTCCCAGGAGCTGGAAGCCACAGGGAGCCTGTAGATGGGGCCTCTTCAACCCAGCTGCAGGGGGAGGGAGGCAGCGGGGGTCACTCTAAGAACAATCAGAGGAAACACCAACTGGCAGGGGCTGGAAGGAGGGGAACGTGAGGAACTGGAGGAGGAAGTGGCCTGTGGAGCGCTCAGGCTCCGCTGATGAAGAGGCTCCAATGGCACTAATGGTCCCTGTCAGGGCTCGTTAAGGCAGAGAAAGGCCTGAGCAGGGCCATCCGCTCGAGCCAATCTGGCGCTGCTCTGGGGAGATGCAGAGCCATGAGCACTGCCCTGATGCCCCTCCACGTGGAGAGGGCCCTCCCTCCTCTCTCACAGTCTGCACAGTGCTGGGATTGTTTATTTAGGGATATTTATCCTGTCCCACCACATCCGGCTGAGTGAGCAGTGCACTGCACCACACCAAGAAGTGCCACTCATGTCACCATTGCCATAAATGTGCACATTTATTATGACAATTTTCTAGCACATGCTGGCCAGATGTCCTGGGGAAGGGGCGCCTTTTGGGGATTTGCACAAAGGCTAAACACAGATGAGTATAGGTGAATCAGAGAGGTCGCCAAGTAGGGTTGGGGACAGGATTTGAACCAGTGTCCTGACAAATGGCAGTCCTCTGCAGGCCGCCTCGAGGGCCAGCCCTGGACAGCACCCCTCAAACCCACCCTCATCCTCTGGGACCCCGTACGGCAATTCCAGGCCCAGCCTGGATTCCTCTCTTCCCTCTCTCTGGGGTCCACTCCCAGGGCCGACCTCTTGCTCCTCCAAGAAGCCTTTCCATCCCCTCAGCCCCCAAAGACCTCCCTTCTCTGACCATCCTGCACAGACTCTTGGCGCCCACCAACCCGGACCTCAATTTCCAAATTGTGGAGGTGGAAAGAGCATGGGTGCTGAAGGCCTGCTCTGCCACCTGCACAAGTCAGCCAGCCCCGCTGAGCCTCAGGCCACGCACCTGTGAGTGGGAATGACAAGCCTGCCTCGCAGGGGAGCTGTTAAATGAGCTTATGGGCTTCAAGTGGCACACAGTAGGTGCATACTGAGGGACAGTTCCCTGGGCTAAGGGCTCCTTCAGGGCAGGAATGGCCTAAGCTATCTCTGTGTCCCCTGGGCCCAGCATCACGCTGGGCACGAGGTGGTGCTCAGACACAGTAGGAGAGACGGGAGGAGGTGTGCATGTGAGACAGGGTGATGCAGGGACGCTTCGGGGCCACCAGTGGATGGCGCTATCATTCAAGCCCCAGACTCACCCTCAGGGAGCAGGACAAAGGCTGAGCCAGGCTGGGGTGAGGGCAGATCCATCTCCTGTGGGGCAATCCCTGAGCTGGCCCAGGCTGCAGCAGGCAGGGACCAGACAGGAAGGGGACAGCTGGGACAGCAGGTGGCCTTGGCCATGGATGGATGGAAAGCTCCACTCCCACTCCCAGAGGATGGAGGCCGTGGGCATCTGGCCCCGCAAGCCCTGCCTTGTCTCCTCCCCATCCTTGTCCGAACCCTCCCGGAAGATGAGCCCCTCCATTGTGATCTGGGCAAGGTGGGCCAATGTCCCCAAAGGCCACTCCTCCTCTTCATTCCTTCCTGATGGTCACGTCTCCTCACCCGCTCTGTCCTGTCCTGCCCCTCCCAGCCCTGAGCCCTCTGCACTCAGAGAAAAGTGCAGAAAGAGCCACAGAGCACGGCCGCCGCCGCAGGGCCAAGCCCGACACAGGAAGTGCGGGCACAGACGCTGGGGGGACGGCCCTGCTGCTGCCTTTTGCCACTCACCACAGGCCCCTCGCCGCCCCACACCGCGGCCTCAGGCCAGGATGTGCACAGCTGCCCCTCCCACTACCCGGGCCCCACAGGGCACGGAGCACCTCCCCTGGGTCCCCAGACAGAGCCTGGGGTCTCAACTCTGCAGTCCAGACAGCGGAGCAGGCACTGCCAGCCCCCTCCTGGCAACATCACAAACTCAGGTCACAGACTGCTCAGAACCAGAGCTGTCTTGTCAACTCCTGGTCCCCTGCCTCTGCTCCCGGGGCAGAGACCTGCAGCCTCCGGGACAGCAGCTCACCCTGCTCTGCTCTGGTGGCTCCAGGTTCGCTCCCCCAGACACTGCGTGGTCCTCCTCTGGACCCAAAGTCCCTTCTCCAAGACCAGCAGCCCGACAGGCAGGCTGGCTTGGGGGGTCTAGCAACACTCGGTTTGAATCCCAGACTGGCCACTCCTGGGTGACCCTGAGGAAGACATCGATCTTCTCTGAGCCCAGCTTCTGGCTCTGTAAAATGGGGACAGCAGTGTTCGCACGCTGCACTGACCTCTAGGACCTCACGTGCAGCGTGTCTGGTTAGGCCCTTCCCTCTGCCCCTCCTGGAAGTGGAATGAAATCGGCCTCCTCCTCTGCTCCCTGCATCTGGCTCTGATACCACACAGAACACATCCAACCAAAGGGGAAGAAATATTGAGGTCAAATGACCAGGGAGGGGGGAATATAATAAAGGGCTGGATTTTAATCCCTGCCCTCCTCCCCACCGGCTGCGTGGCCACAGGCCAGTTGCTTAGGCCCTCCAACCTCAGCTTCCTCCTCTGTTCACAGGGATGACATCACCACCACCTCACAGGAGGGCTGCCAGGCCCCAGCACGATTACAGATGTAAGCCGTAAGTCACAAAATCCACGATCCTTCCTGTAATTATCATTTCGAGTCCGACAGCCCTTTAATTATGTGAAGACAGTGATCAAGCCTTTCCCCTCTCCCTGTTCTACCCCACATTTCTCCAGCTGCTGAGGAGAGCCAGCCTGATCACCTGCCCCCAACCCAGGGTGGGTGCGTGGTCAGCTGGACGCAGAGGTCAGGCCTGGCTCTGCAGGCTGCAGCCCCAGGAGCCGGCACCGCCGGAGGAAGAAGACCTGGCGTGGAAGCTGCCCGATCCCACTCACAGGCTGCGTCGCTGGCTGCAGAGAACGGGGCCCTGTGTGAGCTCCTCATGGCATTTTGGGGGTATGCTAAGAGCCCCTTACCTGCTTCATCCCATCCCCCCCACAGCTCTGCAAGGCAGGTGGTACAGTCTGAGGAAACCCATGCTCAGAGTGGAAGTGACTTGTCCAAGGTCACAAGGGCAACCAGAATGGTGGAGCCACAACTCACAGGTCTGGGTGCCTCCAGCATCCCCAACTGTCTCAAAGCAACAAGGGACGGGACGTGTAATTATCCTCGTCAGACCAGGCTCAGAGGGGCAGGGCCTTGCCCAAGGTCACACTTTGAGTCACAGGCAGTGCCAGGGCAGGGACCCAGGAATTTCAGAGTTAGACAAGATTTCAGAGATCATGTTGACTCATCTCCTAAAGGTCCAATTAAGAAACAGTGAAAGTGAAATCCAAGTAAGGAGAATGGCCTGGAAACATGGACACAGGATTAGGACATTAGTAAATTAGTACAGAGATAATGTAGAATTCAACAGATGGTGCTGGAACATCCATTCAGTAAAAAAAAAAAAAACAATTAGATGCCCACCTCACACCCCTTCGCAAACTAAATCCCAGTGTCTCTCTTGCACATCCTGGCCACCTCTCTCTTTCAGTCATTCTACACACATGCACTTTGCCCTTCTGCTGGGCCTTGGAGATGCGGAAATAAATCTTGGGCCACCCTGAGCCACGACTGAGCAGCAGGCAGGCGGTGCCAGTCCTGGCAGTGGGTGTGGGGAGTGGGGCAAGCACGAGCTGCTCGGGAGCTCAAAGCTCAGATCTTTCCTGCCGCCAGGAGGAGGGGTGGCCTAGAGGGCTTCCTGGAAGAGGAGACACCTGCAGCCAAGTGGGAGGAAAGGGCTTGCTGGGGGACAAGTTTGGAGAGCCCCTATCCAGACAGAGGGAGGGGGTAGAGGATGGGAAAGCACTGAGCAAGGCAGATTTTGTTTTGGGGAACTGGCTTCATTTCTTAGGAGCTTATAAAAAGCTTCATATGAAACCTTCAAACAAAGTGTCTAGTTTTTCTTATCATTTAACTTAATTTTGCTTATCATGCTTTTTGTATAAAAGTTAAAATTTTTTATATAATCAAATCTATCCCTCTTTTCCTTTATACATTTTGCCTTCGGTGTCGGTGTTGAAGGAAGGTGGTGCAGATTACAGATTTAAGTCATGTTTTGCACGGTGGTTTCTTGGTCTCGGTGTGTACTCTTAACTCTGTAATCCACCCATCTATCTACGGCTCCGTGTGTCACGTGCATGGAGAGAGGTTTGAAAGCCTTATCTCTAATGCAGGAAGACTAGAATTTCTTTTTCTTTACGTCTTTCCAAGCTGTTTGAATTTTCTCAACAAATGTGTGCTTTCTAAATAGGCAAAAAGTTTAAAAATAGAAAAAAATACATTTTAATCCATCTGGAATTTATTTTGGTGTGAGGTAAGAGGCAGGGATCTAATTTTACTTTCACCAAATGGATGCTTCAGCTGTCCCTATACCATTTGTGATACTTGCAACGATTTCCACACTCGTTTACTCGGTAAACTCTCTGACGTGTGTGGCTATGTTTCCAGGTTTTCCAGTCTGTCCCAGGGCCGCCCTTTCCCCCCACATGCTTGCTCTGGCACGGCTCCTTCCTCCTTGGCCGGCCCTGCCCCCAGTGTCTCCCCTGTGGTCCCAGTTCTGCTCTGAGGTCCCAGAGCCCAGCTGTGCCCTCAGCACGGCACAGTCGTGCAGAGACTGGGAGGGAGGGATTGAGGGGTTGAGGGGTGCCTACCCCTGAGTCTGCCACCCGCAGGCCAAATCTCGGACACCCCAGCTATTCTACCTTTGCCAAGTTCCAAATGGGAGGACTGATGCATGGGAAAAGCCTGGGAAATGTCAGCTGGGATGGGTGCGGGGAGCCAGGAGGAAGAGATGGGCAGGCTCTGGCAGGATCACCCTGGCCCTGACCCAGGAGATTTGGGGGAGGGGACAGCCCTGGGAGGTTTGAGAGATATTACATTAGGGCCAAGCAGGGAAAGGGATTAGAATCCCCACCCCCAGCCAGCTCCTGACAGCCTAAGAGGCTGGATTTATTTTTCTGGGCTGCAGAGAGCCGGGCAATTAGGCCTCTGTCTGCCCTTGCTTCTGCCGGGGTGCACTCAGAGCGGGTCATTAGGCAGCAAGATGCAATCAGGCCCAGCCTGGAGCGCCCTGTCTCTTTCCCCCATCCCTCGGGTTGCATAAGCCCCTCAAGAAGACACAGCAGAAAAGCTGAGGGGCCCTTACAAAGGACCATCCGAGGGAGCTCCAGAGAGCCCTGCCCGGGTCACAGGGCGAGTGGCCACAGCCCCCTCCCCTGCCAATGCCCCACTCTTGCTCCCTAATGCTCAAGGTGCTCACAGAGCTCAGCCACTGCCCTGGAGCCTGGTGTGGACACGCCAGGTGCCCTCAATGCCACTCTGTGAGGAGCCAGGTGGGGTGTGGGGGTTCCTGAAGGCAGGAGACAGCGTGGCTTTACTGCAGTGATAAATCCTCATCTCCCCGTGCTGCAACAAACTGGGGCTCTGCCGCCCCTCCCCTCTCTCGTGGATGTAATAATATCATCTCCTGTTTTCCTATCCTCATAGCAACCCGGCAAGAGGTATTATCATCCCCATTTTAGAAGCAGGAAAAATAAAACTCTTCTCTCACCCCTGCTGAGTCCCTTTTCCTCAAAGCACCAGAGAAGAGAAAGGCACCACTTTGAAAGTTTGTAGGGTGGCACGTTTTCCCCAAGGTTGGAACAATGGTGTCTTCTGGTGCAAGACAGCAGGTGCGTTCGCATCCATTATCTAACCGCACCCTTGGGACATAGATCTGAACCTCCTTTTAACCTATAAGCACGATGAGGCCCGGGGAGGGTCTGGGCCTCTCCCCAGGTCACCCTCTGTCACCGGGAAGTAGGGTAGAGTTCAGGCTGCAGCTCCTTGCCCAGGAATGCCAGTTGTACCTGACTGAATCCAATCGCACCCTGGGCCCATCTCAAAGGCTGCTTTGCTCGTGAAGCCCGCCCTGATTCCTGAGTGGGAACCATTCTTTCCAGCCCCAAATCCCTGACACGAACCTACCTGGTTGACAGGACAGGAAGTGGGTGGCCAGTTGGGAACCTCCCCTCTCCCTCCCTCTTGCGGCAGAATCCAATCCCAGCTCCAAGGGTGATCCTACAGGTCCCACTGGCTGAGTCAGCACCCTGCCCTGCCAACCACAGCCGGGGCACAGGAGGCAGTGCCAAGAACGCCGCACTTGTCCGTCCACACGCGTATGCCTGCTTCCTCTGCAAGCTCATCGGGGTCCTGCCTCCCCACCTGGGCAGCAAGATGGCAGGCACGTTCCCAAACCGGCTTCCTCACTCACTCTGGAACGCATGCGCTCAATCATCCTCGCAGCCGCTCACTTGGCAGACCTTGCCCGAGGACCTCCTCTGAGCCAGGCCCCTGGAGTGTGCGGGCCCAGGCTCTGCCCTAAAACACTTAAGAGTCTAGTAGGAGGCAGAGAAAAATCACAATCCATGTGGCTGCACAGGCCAAGGTGCTGCAGGAGCCCAAGGAAGAGAGGAAAGGAGAGAGAGAGGAAGAGAAGGAAGAAAGGAAGGAAGGAAAGAAGGAAGGAAGGAAGGAAGGAAGGAAGGAAGGAAGGAAGGAAGGAAGGAAGGAAGGAAGGAAG
>CAUYSK010050518.1:0-39791 GCA_963575035.1 Avahi laniger | reverse complement strand
AGCGAGATCCCATCTCTAAGAAAAAATAGAAAGAAGTTAGCTGGATAACTAAAAATATATAGAAAAAATTAGCTGGACATGGTGGTGCGTGCCTATAGTCCCAGCTACTCGGGAGGCTGAGGCAGGAGGATCGCTTGAGCCCAGGAGTTTGAGGTCGCTGTGAGCTAGGCTGATGCCACGGCACTCTAGCCCAGGCAACAGAGTGAGACTCTGTCTCAAAAAAAAAAAAAAATGTATCAAAATGTATTACTTATTAACTAGGGAATTAGCAAGTAGATCATATGATGTGACAGTCTGAAGTGACTGGGAAACAAGTCTCTATATCCCACGTAGGGGAAGGAATGTTTATATAAGTAGCTAGGCAGCTCCATGTAATACTGGTTTATTTCATAGTGCTATAAAATTTAAGGATGCAATATTTAGAACCAACATCCCAGAGTTGTCAGATGTGAATCATTAATCAAAAATAACAAGTAATATATCTGAGAAGCAGAGCTTTAAGCAAATTGATGCTATTAATTGGAGATTTCAAACAATAAGGTTTTATCCCCCGACAAGAAGCCAGTTAGCACTGGGGTCCCAAGGTGTGCTTTTTCTCAAGTGGCTCTCAGTAAATTACTCCAGCACACATTTCAGATGCTGAACACATAATTTGCTTTATTTTCAGTTTGGGGACAATTTTTCCACCTTGAATGGAAAAATGACAACAACCCACCTTCATGAAAGACTGCAAGGGGGAAAACACATCTCTGAAAGAGCCCCTCTAGTAGCCCTAGCGGCAACAGGGCTTCCTTGGGACTAGAACACTTAGAACTGAAGGTTTCTTGAATCTTCTTGCAGAAAGGGAGTAAGGTGGCTCCAAGAAAAATGTAAAAGGAACTTTTTGTGCTAACGCTTTATTTCACTTCTTCATAACTTGCATATGTCTTACGAGATAATCAGTTTATAAATACCAAATTAAGTAGGTAAATGGTCATGATAATAGCCCAGAGTCTTTACTACAAAGATTTTGGAAAATATTAGGTTGCTGAATTACTTCTTCATTTAGTAAACAATTCTTAAAGACCATTAAAAAGGGGTACACCTACCTGATAGGCAACAAATTATAAAAAGGATGGAGTCTGAAGTGCTTCTCTTTCCTTCTGGCAAGTCAGAGAGCTGGAAGGGACAGCCATATCCCACCTAGACCATCCGCTTGTCATTCTTAAAGCACATTTGTCTTAAGGTTTTTTAGAGAGAAGGATGGATATCCAGCTGGTTCCTCAAAAAAGCATTTTCTAATTATGCTAGGAGCCGCATTGCAAAGAGTGACATTACTTACTGCTTGCACTTTTTCCTGACATGTAACAAAATTTCCTGTAATTGAGATCTGAGTCCCTTTCCTCTTGTCTAATCCTAAGTGAAATCACCAGACTTTATGCTGCCTTTGACTTGTCAGGCCTGTTGAGACAAGGGAAACGTAAGCCTGATGGGACCTGACTTATCCCACAAACTCAGCTCATTAATACCGAGGAAATCAAAACACAATACAGCTGCCATTAAGTCGCTCTATAATAAAATGGTTGCTGTTGATCTATTAATATTTTCTCTCGGCCTGAACTTTATCCCAGGACATTTTAGAGGTTAAGACAGAAGCAGATATTTGTAAATGATTACTCTTGAACAAGAGCTAGATGTGAAAGATGTGTTTTAATTTTCTCATATTCCCCCAAAAGAGGCTGAGGCTGAGATGTGCCAAGGTCAGGGCTTAAGTGCATTCATTTAAAATAATTTCACAACTGTTTTGAATTTTCCCAAAAGAGGTCAGTCATCTTGAGAGAGGAAAGAAAGACATTTTCGGGTACCTTGGCTGAAATCCAGCCAGGCCAGAGGCACTCAGGATATGATGATGATCCCTGTTTGTGGAAGCCTACGGCCAAGGGGCCCAGAGTTGGCAGTGATTATCAAAATATAGAAATCTTTCTTGCCACCCCCAAGAAATCTATTAATGATAGACAATGTATTTAAAATATGAAAATTATAGGTTGAGTGCAGTGGCTCATGCCTGTAATCCTAGCACTCTGGGAGGCCAAAGCAGGAGGATTGCTTGAGGTCAGGAGTTTGAGACCAGCCTGAGCAAGAGTGAGACCCCATCTAAAAACAGGAAAAAAATTAGCAGGGTGTGGTGACGCACACCTGGAGTCCCAGCTACTTGGGAGGCTGAGGCAGGAGGATAGCTTCATTCCAGGAATTTGAGGTTGCAGTGAGCTATGACTCTACGGCACTGTACCCTAGGCCACAGAACCAGACTCTCTAAAAAAAAAAAAAAAGAAAAAGAAAATTTAAAACTTACTCTCTGCTTTGAATACTGTCAACAGATGATCTGAAATCAATTCTTCCACTGAAGATTCCAGCTTCCTTTCTCCATCAATTATCCAAGGAGTTTGTGGTAGATTTCTGGAGTATTTATTGTATCTCCCTGTCAAAGAAATATCAGGTAGCCTGGATGGAATGGTGTGATTAACATAATAGGATAAAAAGAAGAGCAACAACTATTTAATGAGTGCCAATATCAGAGGTGCTATGATATAAAACAAGGCCTATCTTTTAACTGACTTACAATATAATTTGGGGAGCCCACACATAGACATGTAGATAATGAAATAAAAAGATCTTAAGTAACAATAGAATAGATGGCTAACAACATGATATGAATGGTGCATCAAATGAATTTGGAAGAAATACTCAATATATTTATTAATCTGATTGCTTAAGTTATATAACAGAATGCACCAAGGATCAAGAAAAACTATTGCTTTTACACCTGATTAAAAATACTTTCAATGTCATAGCTATTGGTAATAATGTATTCCAAAGAATCCAAATACAGGAAATTTTGAAGTTTTTTTAAGTAAAAAAACCCCAAAAAACAAAAAACCCTAAAAGAATATGACTTATTGCTTTATGAATAAAACTAGACTAAGACAGGTAGCTTTCATTGCCCTCAGGCAAGATATTATAGTAAAGGCTAAAGAACAATTTCATTTCAGTTATTACTGTATAAAACAGCTGTAACTTTCAAAACAAAAACTGTCTGCTAGATTGCCTCTTGGAAAGTCAATGCAACTTTTTTTTTTTTCAGGTAGAAGCCAAGTGTTTAGTCATTTTGGAGATAATTTATTTTTTCAAGTTTTCTTTTATGTTATAAAATATCCTCTGTGCAGCTATTTTTCTCTTGACCAGTTTTGGGTCTCTGCATCTACCCATATTTCTACGTGGCTATCTCTGATGAAAACTATTAAAACCTGGGAAGTATCATTTCCCTTTGGCATGACATTTTAATTAACAGATCTCCTGAGTGATCCTTAAGGATGCTTACAGAACCCAAAATAAGTTTGGCTATTAGTTCTATTTCTCTAAAGAGTAAACTAATCAGAACCTAATAACAATAATAAGAATAAAACAGAAGAGGAGTCAGTTGAGTTTTTCAGAAAGGAGAGTAAGTTCACAGTGTCATATATTCTAGACTAAATGTTTTACCAGCCACAAAAACAGCACCATGAGCACATTCAATTTCAAGAACAGTGCATACAGCCTTTGGTGAGTTTGGAGGACAAGGAAACTGCCTGCAAAACAAAATAAATTTTACAGCTACTATTTTCCAGACATAATATTGAATCACAAAACTAAGATGAATCAGCATTGTCTGAAACACACAAAGCCTGAGTCTCTCAATGAATAAACCTCTCCCTAACTTTAAATTTTGGAACAATAAGGGTCCATCAGGCCTCTGGAGTGCCACTTTTAACACAGGAGAGTGACAGTAAGTAAATCAGGGCTCTGCTGCTACCTTTCAACCTCAAGAGGCCTCATCTTCCCAGATAATAATTTCCAGCAGCTTTGAGATGTCGGGGGAAAATCCATGTATATGAAGTGGAAGCCCTTCCAGGCTTTTTAACTGTTTTGCTATCCATGGTCACTTGCTGCTAACTGTTGGCTTACATGATCCTCAATCTTTTGGGTAAAGCTAGTGCATAGTTAGAGACTGGTCATATGAGTAAGTCTCACCTGTAGGGAGGGTACTCTACCACTTTTCTCTCTTTTTCCTTTTCATTCCAACTATGACCTTGGAAATCAGACCACGGAGCCAGAAAAAGTGAAATATGGCAGAATCTGCCCTCTTAGCTAAGAAACTTCAATCCAGTTGAGGACAGACAGGAAAGAACAATGTGTGGTTTTATTCTCTGTCTGCAATCGAAGAATTTCCAAAGCCATAGCCTGGAGTCTACCTATAAATGACCAGATGTGGATTTAATCCCAAATGCATGGCTTGAAAGTTTCATATGCTTTCCCAAGATGTCTTGACAAAGAAAGCAGTTAGAAACTCAGAACTGCTGCTTCCATTCTGAGACTCATTTTAGTCATTAAAATATATGAAACCCTCCTTATGACATCATTGTTTGAAATTTATTCAAGGCTCTTCTGGAAGGATAACTACAATATTTTATTTAATAAAATGAATGCAGTGAGGAAAAAATATAAGATTTATTGTATTTTGAGCATATTTGAACAAGTGAAGAAACTCAAGAGCTGCCTTCTCCCTCTTCTGGAGATGGACAATACTAGGAAACACAGGATTAGAGATGCAATGGGAATAGCACTGGGCTGGGGCATCAGGAAATCTGGCTTGAGGTCCACTCTATTATCTAGCTGCAATCTTAGCTAAGTCAAATCCCTCTTTAAATATCAACATCCTCTTATAAAAGATAAAGAAGTTGGACCTGATTCATAAATTCAAATATTAATTTGACAAACATTTATTGAACACTGCTACATGCCAGGTACTGCGCCAGGGATTGGGGATATAACAATGACTAAGACACAATCCTGGTCCCCGAAATACATCAAGTCTTGTCTTAAAGACAATCCAGTTTATTCTCTCAAACATTCCCTTTATTCTAAAATCCCATGATGCTTCCTTGTTTCTACACTTCTACTTACTTGCAGAAATCCTCTTCTTTTATCTTATTCAAAGCTTTCATAACTGCCATTCTAGTGAATACCGACTATATAGGGTAAAATGAAAAGAAAAGATATTTTATCACCTAGATGAGAAAACATCAGAGGTGAAACATATAACATGGTAGGAGAAATTATAACATTCTACATCCTTAAAAGGAAGAAATACTTAACATTTTCAAGAACATAAATAAAACTTAAGTATTCATGTCAGTTCTGCAACTGGTATACCTCTATAACCCTTTCTTCCGCGTGGTAGCCTATGTCTATAATACCAGGTAAATCTAGCAGAAAGGTCTCCTTCATTATACTGTCCCACTCCTCTCAAAATATGATATTCTTCAAATGCAAAAATGACATTGCAAAAAATATGCTTTGAATTTTTTTCCCAGACCTCAATAGCAATTCAGATTGATCCATCTACCTTTTCTTCCCTACATCCCTTCAGAAGCCACAGTATATAATTTAGGAGTTGGCTCCCAGGGTAAGGCGTAAAACAACCAACCAGCCTGCCCTGGCATCTAGCAACTCAGTATTACTCACCAGTGACAAAAAAGTAAACTAATCCATTCTACTGAATAGAAGGGCATCTACAATAAATGTCCCACTTGGGTTTTTTAAGATAAGAAAAGTCAAACTGCACAGGAGACATATGAGAACTAATTAGTGCATATAGATGGCTTGCTATGATAAATCATAGTTATTTCTTCTCTTATGAGAAATCACATTCGACTGAAAAGGAGTACAATGTAGGTATCTTAACAGTTTATTATCAGCCAAAGCAATGATGTTTCTAAACCATATTCTGGGGAACCCTAGGGAGTTCTCTATAAGGTACCATAGCACTAGAACTGAAAATTAAATGCCTGTTTGATAAGATATGAAATCTTCGGCCTGAAAAAAATCTCAAAAGGTCATTCAATTTACTCCCAACCATGAGGCAAGAAAACTACATTTGAGACTTTACAACTCCCACTTGCCAAATGGTGTGGTGTCTATGATGCTTTGACAAAAATTTCCTTATCCTATTATTTGATGCTGGCACTTGAATATTTCCTCAAAGATAAAAAATAAAACTAGATCTTCATTATAAATATGACTTACAGGTCATTTGGGCAGAGCTTCCCAACTGGTACAGCAGTGGACTACAGTTGTGCCAAGATGTTAATCTTTTTAGTTCAAAAGGGCTGTTGGGTAGGGCCTGAGTCAATAAAAATTCCCAGGCCTATTGCTTCCAACCTGGAGCAAATTTATCTGTAAACCTCAGGGTACTCAACAAACATGGTAATGTTTTAGGTGTACCATGATATAAGAAAAGTGGGGAAGCTTTAGGCTTGGTCTGCATTTCTAATTATTCAGCACAGAGTATTTGGCTAATGTTATACTTTTTTCTCAGTTCTAAAAGGCCCAGCAATTAGTCAGAGCAAGAGGCAAGACCAACAGCTATATCTCTGACAATAAACTTATATTCTTTTTAACAACCACAACAACAAAATCAATGTCAGCAAAACTGTAGGAATGCTTGACTCAGTGCACAAAACCACTTAGGTAACTGGGGGGTGAAAAATTGCCAATATCGTGTCATGTCATTCTATGCTGGCATAATATGAACTAAACGTACATGCTAACTAATTTGCTCAGTAACATGAAGATAAGCTAATATTAGAAAGTAAAGGGGAGTTTGAATAAAATGCCCTTTTTGCAAATGTACCTTGAAATAGACTATATTAATTCAGGACTGTCCTAAATAAAATAATTTACTTTGATTATATAAACACCAATTTCTGGAAAATGCATATTAGATGAAAGTTTGGAACACTACTGATACTTACCATGGATTTTCCCAGATGTTGTAATTTGAGGAATTAAAATCTAAAAGCTGCATTTCCCCAAATGGGTAATAGTAACATCATTGAAACACTGGTTCTAAGTTTAACAACATCAGGGGAACAACCCAGACACTGACACAACATGAGGATGTTTGTGTGCTCCGACTCCCTGGCCAGAAGTAAAGGTTGAAAAAAATTGAACAAAATAAAAATAAATGTAGCAAATGGAACTATTTAAAGACTAATTCTTAGTATAATAGAGTTGCCACATTTCTAACGCATATGCTTTTCATTGTTAATTTGAATATTCTGCTCAGACTTAACTCACTAAAGAATAAGAAGTGGGAATCCTTACCTGTTTGTTTTTGGCTGGCTTGAAACAATCTGGACATATCGTACCTCTAAAATAAAATTCAAGTTAAAATAAAAAGTTAATGAATTTATTTCTGGGTCAATATAATTCAAATATATTTTATATAACATGGCTGCTAAACTCAGGGTATCAAGGGCAGACAAAATGAATCCCTATATGAACTGCATTGGTTTTCCTAGGAATCTTATGTTAGAGGACACATTTTTAAACCTACTAAGACATGACAAGTTCTGAAATGCTCATCAGAAAGAGAAGCAATACTATTTTCATGAAAACCAAACAATTTTACACAATTGACGTTGTTTACGTGGCAACTTACAGGAAGTGGCAATCCTCAACTGTTTCTGGGTGAGCAAAGACCACACTCACTTCAAACAAGCTCTAAAAATTATAAAGACAGTTTAAAAATGAGCAAAAGGAAACTAACATCTAACAACTTATGAATGGAAATAGAAATTAACTCTCAAAGATTAGCTCAGAAGAAGAGTGACAAGGAAAACTGGAAATACTACTGCTCTCACATCAGCTTGTTCACAGGGCAGCTGTAAAGGAAATAGTTTGTTTACTTCTTTATTTTAATTTCTACAACTCAGTCACTAGTGATCCTACCAAAAAGGTTTTAAAATAAATTTTTAAATAAATTTGTATTATTTTTGGACAAATATGTAAATTAAGTATGAAGATAAATAGGAATTCAGAGAATTAGAAAGAGATTGGAAAATGAACAATTATTCTGTCAATACTATGATTAGAATTATTAGCAAGGCAAAAACACATTTTATTCACATCCTTAAAAACTGTATGAAGTTTCTTTTTAAAGTGCTCAAATTTCTTAATGGACTTGAGTTTTAAAAGAGAGACCTTAATGTTTTGTTTTATTATAAAAGTGACACATATAAATTGTAAAATAAATACAGGATGGTTTTTCAATCCCACTTCACAATTATTAACAGTTTAGTGTGTTTCTTTCTAGTCATTTTTATGAAAACATACGTGTATATAATTTTTGAGATATTAAACATGCTTTTGGAAAATTTCTTTATTTAATATTACATCATGGTTATCTTTTCAACTCTAGGGCCTGTTGGACAGTTAAATTGTAGAAAATTTTTCTGTTATAAAAAAGTGCTACAGTGAACATTCTTATACACCAAAAAAGCACAATTTCATACTCTATATACTTTTTCCTCCATGGAGAATATACAAAATTATACATTAAAAAAATCATACCATATTAAAATTTTGTCTGTTTTGAGTTCTATATTTATTGATTTTTGTATTTACTGAATTCATTAGATTAATAACAACCCTATTAGCTACTCTAGAATCACAATAATGAATAATAGGTTTTTTTGTTCCTTATTCTAATCCATAAAATAAAATTAAAAGGAATAACACATTCCTTTTATTCAGGAAAGCTTCACTCAACCTGAATCTATAACATTATTGCACTTTTTGTTTTCTATTTTCTGTTCTCACTGATTCAACCTGTAAAATGATTTGCACTTCAAAACTGAAATTTGAGGTAAAAATATTTTGCATTAATGACTTCTCTAATTTCCAAAGTACTTTCATTACCTCATTTCCTCTTCATACTATCTGTGAAGTGGTTTTATTTTCTATTTTCTCAATATTCAGTTTAAAGAACAGTCAGAGCTTATTCTTACTAACAGAAGAAAATACAGCTATATAATTCAAAATGGATAAAAAAAAAACAAACTTTAGAAGATGCTTTTGTGATTTTACTTAAATAGGGGTATATCTGATATTCAGGGAATTTCCTTCAAGCAAAATGATGAAGCAATGAGGCCATACTATTAAAATCTAATTTAAGATGATCTGAGAATATGTTCTGTTTTCATATATGGAAACCTGCTGAGCTCTTTCCTGAAGTTCAATCCATTCCAGAGACTGAGGCAAGGTCTGCTCTGGAAAAGGGGAGTGTTCTGGTTTTAAAGACACTTACTGCCTAAGAGTAAACAGAGGGATTTGAGATACCAACAAGGTAGGATAGACCAAGCCCACTTTCACTGTAGTTGAATAGATTCTATGTATTTGAAAACAAGATTAGCCACAGATAAACCAAAATTAAATAGTCTAGAGTTGACTATACACTTGCTCACAGTTATTTATATATTGCTTTATATCAGTAATTCTGTTCCTACAATTAAACTATAAATACATTAAAGGCAAAGATTCATTTCTAACCTTTTAAGGTCAATTAGGGTACACTGCACCTGTTACACTCATAAGTGTCTTGGATCACAAAGAACTCTTTGGGGGGAAAAAAAGAAGAATGACTTTAACCTCAACTTAAGACAGTTAGAAATTAAAATCCTAAAAGCTTAAAAATCCTTCACTGGATTATTTAAAAAGAAGATTCTTTTGGCTAACCAAAACTCTCCCATATAATGAAGTAAAACTAGTAAAATCAAAGAATGAAATTAACAATGCTGATGACCCAATACCTTTCCATCAATGGGAACACCCAGTTCCTCTGAAAACAGGGGGTGAGTTATCCATTTGTAGGCTTCTTTTAGCTGAACTATATCATTTCTTCCCAGCGACAGACTCTGCTTTCTGAATAACATAAACATTAATTCACTGACATGAAAAACTTCACTTTTTCTATTAAAGGCAAGAATTTATGCAATTATTAAAAAATACTGACTGAATGCCTACTACATGTCAGGGTACTATTCTAAGCATTAGATAGAAAGCAGAGAACAAAACAGACAAAAAAATCCTCACCTCATGGACCTTATATTCTAGTGGAATCATAGAACTACTTCTTCTAATGGCATACGAGACAATTTTTAAATCTTCAAAGACAAAGCACACTAATGGGTTCTTCTGAGCTAGAATTGCCAGATTCCAGGATTTATATATCAGAAGACAGAAAGATGGAATAGAGATGATTGTTTATTGCTCACAAACTACAAAACTGTATATTATCATAATACCATCCGTATTTAAAATGCTTGCATCTCCCCTCTTGCTGAAAATGAAGTTTATTTTGGGGAAATCAATGTAAAGGTTGTATTTTTTCTTTTACTGCTAAATAAGAAATATTAAGTTCTGAAGTATCAATGTTCTGAAATGTTCATTGATGTACTATCAGATAAATTTCTGAATAAAAATCTGACATCACCCAAAATCTACCCATGAGCCAATAATCGGAAGTCCCTATTATGACTTTTAGCTTTAGTTTGCAATCTAAAATTGTGACAGAAAGGAACCTGAGGTAAGAGGAATGAAAAACATGGTATGGTATTATTAAAACTGCTCTACTCCACTAAGAATACCGGGATATTACTAACAAGCCCACATCATTCAAGTAAGTTAAAACTTCAAACCAGCCTTATGGCTATTTGTGGGGCTGCTTTTAACAAAAGAGATGTTAGGGCCAACTTGTGAATAATCCCCTTTAATGTCTGATTTTCACTGATAAAAATTACTACTTATAGGCAATTATCCACTGTAATTTAATTCTGCAAGACTGAAAGACACTACTAACTACAGGTAGAAAACAAACGTAATTTAGCTAATGGCTAAATTTAATTGATCAGAAAAAAAAAGAATAAAGATCATTGTGCCTCTAAAAATGCAAATTAAGAAATAGTTGATCTACCCATTCTGTATCCAGCTGAGAATATAACGGTTACAGAGAGTGTTTTCATAGATTTTGGGATTGTGGTTTAACAATGAAATACCCAGATAAGCTCTCCATCTGACAAATAACCAAATTACTTCTCTACATTCAAGAACTTCTTCAAACACTAAATGTTTGAGCTTCATAAACTGCTCCTAATTCTCCAAATATCAGAAACATTTTAGTATTTTAAAAGATTATCCTGATATTGTATCAACAGTTTAATTAATCAATGATATTTGCACAAAAATGCATCACAGTTGAAAGTAAATAATGTATGAGAATACATTTTAAAGGATAAAAAGTTGAAATGAAAATACAAGAATGAAAACTATTTTAAAAATTGTTTAGATTCTATAAAGTTCAAAGGGTTGTAGCAAAAGCCAATCCTAAAAAATGAGTTAAAACATTACTCATTATGTATATATGAAAACTGCTGTTTTAAATCTTCCACATTCTTTGAAATATATTTAAGGAGCATCTTAGTCCAGTTAAAATATTTCAACGACAGGTATTTTTTCCCTTCAGATTAAGAGCCAGCAGAAAGGGTTAACAGACAGCTTAGAAACCTTAGCCTTATATATAAGGCAAAAATATAATACTTAATCCTTTAGAAGGATTAGTACTCACTAAAGTAAATTCCGTCCCCATTTAGTACTTAGTAACTGCATTTCTCTCCTCTCTGTCACATAACAACTGATGAGGATGTCAGTTGCGATCACTTTTGCTATAGATACAGCATAACCACTATTCTAGAGGAAAGATGAACCAAATATGCAAGGTAATTAATTTTTTCTAAATTCCCTAAATCAATTCTTTACTGGCAATTCCTCCACACTCTTTTCAACACAGAATGAACTAGGGACTCTGAAGGAAAAAAAAAAAATCAATGTTCTATATGTTTTCTGTTCCAGTATTCCTGTATCAATCAGGATATTTTGGAAGAACTAAGCTTAGGTTAAAATTTTTTGATAAGTAATAAAAACAGTAACTCATAAGCATTGTGGATTTAAACTGAAAACATTTAGAAAAAAGCATGATTTGACTAAACTAATACATTTCTAAAAACACAGGATCAAATTTTGTTATTATACCAGAATCATAAGCATTTGAGACTAATTTAATAAAACCTAATTAAACCCCCAAACCTTTGATAAATACGTGGCTATTACCCTTTTAAAAGTGCAGATGTGAAACACAAAACAAAAAAGCCAAATTAATTACTTTTTCTATAAATCACTTAACCAAGTATGAGATTCTAATATAGAAATCTAAACCTCTCTGGGCTTTTCTCTCCAGAATATGCAGGAACCTCCAACAGTCGCCTGGCCCTTTTTATATTAGTACAGAATCTTTAGTTATAAACTCGAAAAGGCTGGACAATTAAAGTTGTTTTTGTTAAACTCAGTTGGCAATCAAACCCTGATTTGAACACATGAGGCTATTTAAAGACTTTGTTTAGCAAACTTAGTGTGAATATTCATGTTTCACTGCAGAAATATTAATGTTTGATTATACAGTATTACTCCAGACCCTGGAGGGGAAAAGTATGATACGTATGTATGATATTAAACATTACATTAGATTTTTAAAATCCCAAAATTCTAAATTCCAAAACACATTTGGCCTGCAAGGGTTTCAGATAAAATATTGTGAACCTATATTTTCTATGTCTGATCTATGTATAAACTCACTGTTTTCTGTCTTAACTAGGATCTTACTTTTTATTTTTTATGGCATAGTTTTATGGTTTAGTTTGTAAGATCAATGTAAAATTCATTCTTTTAAAATAACTTCCCAAACTACATTATATAAGTGCCTGATGCATATAAAATATGTATTTACATTAACATTATATCATCACACATAAAATGAATCTGTTTTAATGGACTACTAATACGCTATGCAAATTAATTAAACAAGGTTGACACCCTAAATTTGTACAATAAATCTAGTCAATTTCTCTAGTAGCTAGTGAATTCACTCTAGAAAACAGATAGTAGTAAAAGTACTTTAAGCATCAGATAGCCTGTATTTAAAAGGTAGTAAAAATTCCCTACCTAAATTACTTACCCCATTTCCTGTTTTACCAGCAACCATGCAGCATGCTGTAGACAATTTAGTCACACCCAAAAAGAAAAGGGGGGAAAATTTCAGTGAAATTAAGTCCCAATATCATTGCTGAAGTGCTTAACTAATTTGCTAAGCAAACTCCCCTTTTTAGGAGAGGAGTCAGTGTTCTGAAATGTGGCAATGACTTCATTCTCATTTAAAATCAGAAATGAGGTAAGATTTCACTTTGCAATGCTGGCTTGCTGTGGCCTAGGAATTCAACAGGGTATCCCCCTCCTCCCTACAGATTTCTATTTCTCATTAATGGGGTATGAGTGTTTCTTAACATGTGTAGCTTACATTTAAAATATCTTATTATTTCATGGGGGAAAGCCCGAAGTGACTAAGTACACAGTCCCTAAAACATAGAATTGAAGGCCCAGGGTTTTTTTTATTTTGTAAATTAAGGCTAACATTTTTAACTCTGTCTAGTTAATGATATCTACACTTAAGTGTTCAAAAGTAAAATGTAGTAAGGTCTACAATTCATTTTGAAATACAACAAGAAGATAAATGGATGGCTAGATATATAATAAAGCAAATATTTAAAAAATAGTAACAATTATAGAATCTAAGTGGCTATATGGGTGTTCACTAACAATTCTTTCAATTTTTCTATACACATTTGAAAACTTTCATAATAAATATTAAGGAAAACATTCTAGGAAGGATTAATAAACTAGAAAAATTATTAAAATGAAGACAATAACATTCACAATCACAGTTGTTATGCGGATTAAATGAAATGTATGTAAAATGTTTTGCATAGTAAGTACATGATACTAAGATTTCTCAGTTTTCCATTAGACTCCCACAGCTTTCACCTTAAAGAAAGGTAATTCATGTCCTGCCACAGTATATAACATTTGTAAACATGACAGGAATACATATGTATTAAGTCCATAAAATACCATATGTAGTCTCTGCTTCTACATGTCACAAAAATGGCCAGTCATCATTCACATCCACTCAAGACATGGCTTAATTTAAGTATATGCTGTGGCTCATATAGAGAGCTTTGTCCTTCTAAATAACAGGACTTCCTTCAAATGACCAGCAAGGCTCTAGAGATGTCTAAAGACTGATGATCATTAGGTACATTAATTCTTTCAGACTTGAGCCAAGCAGAGTAAATTAATCACCAGCTAGGTAATAACTGTTCCTAGTACCTGAACGTCTCCCCAGTACTTTTGATTTGTTAGTTTGTTTACTCTGCTAGCTCAATCTAACACCATTTATAGTAGTACTATAAGATCCATTCCTTCTTTCCTTCCATTTATTCAAGGCCAATTTCAAAGTTCATGGGCATGGTATTATAATACACAAATCAGCACAAGTCAGAAAACCTGGCTTTAGGCTTTACTTAATTTATGGGACTCAATTTCCTAAAGAGTAAACTAAGAGAGTTGGATTAAGATGACTATAAAGTTTTCTGGATGGCTAAATGTTATCATTAATGGACATTGTTAGTACACTGTTTTATAATGAAGGCTATTGAGACTTATAAGACTTGGCGATCATTGAAAAAATGAATAATGGTCTTCTAAAGGTGAGACCCTATGGTCAATTCTGCCCACCCTTTCTTCAGCCTCATACTTTAAGAGATCTAGAAACACTTATTTCCTCAAATATACAGGGATACTAACACTGCCCTTGCAGGGATATTGTGAGTTTAATGAAATTGCATTTGTAAAGAACCAAGTAAGATTGCTGGCATGTACTGAATAAATGGTAGCTATTATTGTTGTTGAACTGAAATCTTATCTGCAACTTACAAATAATAAAATTCAGATTTATCCTTTAAAAGTTTCCAGGACTTGATCCCATTCCCTCATATCCTCAAACTGCTCTGCCATAGGTAGTTCCAGAACCTCCCTCTTCAATGAAATCTGACTTCCAGAGAACTGTCTCTTCTATTTATTTATTTATTTATTTTTTTGGAATAATCATGAATCTTTATTCACAACATATCAATATCATCAAAATATGAAAAAAGCTACAAATGCAAGAAGAAATGGACAAAAATATAGCTGTGATGACATGTCATTACATTATTACTGTATTATGTTAAAATATAATATAGAGAACACTTTAATAATATAATTAATAAGTATCAACTAATAGGTACATATTGAATTGATATCTTACACTGAGAGTATGCCTTCTTTTCTAGTATCCATGCAACTTTTTTTTTTTTTTTAATTATTTCAGGGTATTGTGAGGGAACAAACATCATAGTTACACTTTATGTCTTTGCCTCACACAAGGGCAGGTTAAAGGCGTGCCCTTCCCTCCTTTTAGTGCTCCCCGTGTCCTTTAGTTGTAGATTTGCTCCCCCATCCCCCTGTCTCTTCTTTAAGGGACCTCAGACTCTTCTGTCTTTTCTCAGTGAACTTTGTGTCTCTCCTTTTGAGGCAAACGCTGTTCTCTACAGTCACTTCCAGATGATGCCATCAAGTCTGCCACCCCTTGATTATACAGTAGGGCAGAACTGGAGGTTGCCAAGGGAAACTGGATAACCAAGTGTAATGTGAAATTAAATCAAACATCTTCAGTACCTGAGACTTGCTAAAGGTTTTTCCTTCCTAATCCTCTGCAGGCTCCCTGCTCAAGCATGCCAGCGGGTTGGACAGAACTAATCACACAGCAGGGGCTAGAAAGCTGAATCCCAAAGAAGTCAGTATTGCTCAATTATTCAGTTTTTACCACATGCTAATAATGCCCTGGACCTGCTTCTGGCAAAGAAAAAGAAGCATATTTTTCCCTTTCAGATCACCAATATAATTTAATAAATGTTCTGTTCCTTAGTCAATAGAAAAAAATCTACTCTCTAGAGTAAGCAATTAAATTCTTCCTCCCCAGTAGAACCAAATGGCATTAAAGTTATCAAGTTTAATCAAATTTGATACCAGAGGCAGTATGTCACCTCCTGAAAATTCAGGAACCATACAATTTAATCCTGGACTATGCTTTAACTTTGAGAATTTTAGGCAAGTTCTCAATGGGGCACTTGAATAAGTGCTTGCTAAAGTGCTTGTATACCCTGGTAACACTAACACATGCACACGCACATATACACATGCACTCTCTCTCTTCCACCCCCCCTCCCGCCCCCATCCCATAGACTAAAAGGTCTACGACTGTGAATGGCTTTTGAGCTTACAGTTCTGAGTTAGAGGTTCATCTAGCACCAATGAGAGTGGGTGACAGTGGCACCAGGAATTGAGGTTGATTGAAGCAGAGGTGGCAGAGGAGGGGGGAGGGGGAGAGAGGGGCAGAGGGTGGGAGACAGAGAGAGGGGTGTTAAAAATGGCATATGGTGTAGAAGAATAAAACAGAATCCCTCTCTCTCACTATATACAAAAATTAACTCAAGGTGGATTAAAGACCTAAATGTAAGACCTGAAACCATAAAAATTCTGGAAAAAACCAGAGGAAAACCTCTTCTAGACATCAGCCTAGAATCTTCTAGACCTCGGCAAAGAATTATGACAAAGATCCCAAAGACAAATAGAGCAACAATAAAAATAAATAAATGGGACTTAAATTTAAAAGTTTCTGCACAGCAAGGGAAATAATCAACAGAGGAAACAGACAATCTACAGAATGGGAGAAAATATTCACAAACTATATCTGACAAAGGGCTAATATCCAGAATCTACCAAGAACTCTAACAAATCAGCAAGAAAAAAACAAACAAAAAAACCCATTAAAAAGTGGGCAAAAAGGCCGGGCGCAGTGGCTCACGCTGTAATCCTAGCACTCTGGGAGGCCAAGGCGGGAGGATTGTTTGAGCTCAGGAGTTCGAAACCAGCCTGAGCAAGAGCAAGACCCCGTCTCTACTAAAAAATTAGAAAGAAATTAATTGGACAACTAAAAATATATAGAAAAAATTAGCCGGGCATGGTGGCGCATGCCTGTAGTCCCAGCTACTCGGGAGGCTGAGGCAGGAGGATCGCTCGAGCCCAGGAGTCTGAGGTTGCTGTGAGCGAGGCTGACGCCACGGCACTCACTCTAGCCTGGGCAACAAAACGAGACTCTGTCTCAGGAAAAACAAAACAAAACAAAACACAGAAGCCCCTCGGGAGGGTAGAGAAGCAGAGAGCGAGGCAGAGAGGAGGGGAGGGGGTGTCCTGCCCGAGAAACTCCACCATGCACAGCGGGGAAGCCGTCCAGGCTGACCCAAGACAGGGCGGATTTAGCCCACGACTCCGCGTTCCTTCCCCACGGTCTGGCGTGTACCGCACACGTGGTCTCGCCACGGGAGGTGGCGGGGCAGGGTGCCTACAGCAAAGGTCTGTACGGTCCAGGGTGCCCTTCCGAGGCGCTCTGATGGCTCCCGTCCCACGCATGGTGGCGTGGCCCGTACGGCACTCTCACACACGCTAGGTTTGGAAAGGCACCAAAGGACGATCTCCGCGAGGTTTCCGGGACTAGAGTGTTTACCAAATCCCAGCTGTAAACGCCGGGCGAGGCAGGGGGAGGAATCTAACCTCGCCTGTCTGCAGAACCGACTCCGGCGTCCTAACGTTGAGCCTCGCTAACCTTTAATACACGTTTATTAATAAACACGAACGTTTCTAACACAGGGCCTGGAACGGATTAGGTACAGCGTTTGCTGATTGAATTTAAATCTTCATTGATCAATCAGACTCCCTTTAATTTTTTCTTTAAAAAAATTGCAGACAGGCTGGGCGCGGTGGCTACGCCTGTAATCCTAGCTCTCTGGGAGGCCGAGGTGGGCGGATTGTTTGAGCTCAGGAGTTCGAGACCAGCCTGAGCAAGAGCGAGACCCCGTCTCTACCAAAAATAGAAAGAAATTAATTGGACAGTTAAAAATATATAGAAAAAATTAGCTGGGCATGGTGGCGCATGCCTGTAGTCCCAGCTACTCGGGAGGCTGAGGCAGAAGGATCACTTGAGCCCAGGAGTCTGAGGTTGCTGTGAGCTAGGATGACGCCACGGCACTCACTCTAGCCAGGGCAACAACGTGAGACTCTGTCTCAAAAAAAAAAAAAAAAAAATACTGTGTGAGTAATGATCTTCCCCACCCTGCCAGAGCAGGTACTTTCTGTTTTTCTCAGTCATCACTCTATGTTCCTTTCAGAGAACTTACTGCAATCTGTAATTCTCTTGTTTTCTTTTTTCTCTGCCTCCCCTTCTAGACCCTAAATGCCAGGAGAGCAGGGATCTAGTTTTTCTTGTTTCCTGCTCTAGTCCAAGAGTCTAGCACAGTGCCTGGCATTTATAGAAGGTACTCAAGAAATGTATGTTGAATGAATAAATGAATCCAGACAGAGGGAAATATTCTGATGATAAAGCTTCCTGACAGGGGAGCTGGTGGAGGAGGCACGCTGATCCTTCCTGGCTGTGTCTCTTGTTCCATGTTTTGTCACAGACACCTAGCCCCAAAGGCGCTTAGGAGCCTGTGTCTCAGGCACAGACCTTGGGCAGTAGCCCCTGTCTGGGGCTTAGGCTAGGAGTGGTCGCTGTGGGAAGGGGGACCTGGGTTCCTCAGCTTAGATGGGAGTGTGAATGAGAGGGCGAAGGAGAGATGGATTCACCGCTGTGCACCCAGGGAGACCAGGGTGGGGTGTGGGCATGAAGGGTGGGGGTGGGAGGCATAGCACACTAGCCTGAGAAGAGAGGATGGGGTCTGAACTTGGAAAACAGCAGAAGGGAGAAGAGGAGACAGAAGGTTTGATAAATATTTAAGAGGTAAATTCAAGGCCGGGCGCGGTGGCTCACGCCTGTAATCCTAGCTGTCTGGGAGGCCAAGGCGGGCAGATTGTTTGAGCTCAGGAGTTCGAAACCAGCCTGAGCAAGAGAGAGATCCCGTCTCTACTAAAAATAGAAAGAAATTAATCGGATAACTAAAAAAGTATATAGAAAAAAATTAGCCAGGCATGGTGGCACATGCCTGTAGTCCCAGCTACCTGGGAGGCTGAGGCAGGAGAATCGCTTCAGCCCAGGAGTTTGAGGTTGGTGTGAGCTAGGCTGACTCCATGGCACTCTAGCCCCACACTCTAGCCCGGGCAAAAGAGTGAGACTTTGTCTCAAAAAAAAAAAAAAAAAAGGTAAATTCAGCAGGGCTTTGTGACTGACTGGGTATTGAGGAGAAGGAAATAAGGGCACCAAGAATGGTCCCAAGGCTTTAAGAGAATCAGTGCTACAGCCATGTCTTTGTGGCCTGCAGTTTCCCCCAATCCAAAGGCACGAACAGCCACTGGGCTTCTGTGCGGCCTCGCAGTCCATTCAGGACCTACAGCGACCGTGGGAGATATCGGTGGTTCTCTGCTGTGCTTCGAGGGACACGGTCCCTAAGCGGAAGGGCGTGGGGCTGGCCTCGAAACGGACACCTGGTCACTGCAGGCCAGGGGATAAATGGTGCTCTGGGGCCCTGGGGGGTGAAGTGGAGGAGTTGTCGCAGGGAGACATTTAAGCGGGGTCTCCGCGGAAGAACAGGGATTTGCAAGACGATGGCGAGAGGTGGGCAAAGCGAATTAGAGTTGGAAGTAAAGAATAAGGAAATGCAGCGTCATGGGAGACGTCGAGTGGCCGAGCACGGGGCGCGAGGTGAGGATGGGGTATGACGCGCCAGGCTGGACAGCACGTTGGACGTCGTACTGTAGTTTGGATTTATCTCCCAGTCACCCGGGAAAGACACAATACTGCCCTAACTCTCGGGTTGCCCCGGACCATATTGACAACGTTGGGTGCGCTGACAAGCGTTGGGTGTGACACCAGGGAAGGCAGCCAAAACCCCCGCGGCTGGAGCGGGGGAGGGAGTGCTCCTAGCTGGGGACCCGCGAGTCCCTGTACCGAGTCCCCGGGAGCGCTGGCTTTGGGCAGAACCATTCTCCGGAGATGGAGAGGGGAGGAGAAATCCTTCCCTCCGACCCCAACGCGGAACCACTAGAACCTGCACTCGACTCTTCTGCTCTTCTTTTCTTTTTGTGCCCTGTCCCACCACCGCTAGCTCCCTCCCTCGCGGCCTTGAGTCCCACACCACTCGTTGCTCCTCGGCCACCCCCGTCCCCACGCGTGGTGCGGCCCGGCGGGCGCCCGCTCGGCGCAGGTTATAAAGGTCCGGCTGCGGCAGCGGACTGCGGAGTCGAGATGCGTCCGAAGGAGCCTGGGCAGAGCTGCGCCGGGGACCCGCCGGGGCCCGGACGCGGACCCGGGGACCCCGCAGGGGTCGCCCCTACTCCCCCACCCGCAGCCAGTCCAGCTTCAGAACCCTATGCCGAGTTCGAACCCGCTCCCGCGCAGGCACCGCGGGTTGGACAGGGAGCAGGATCCGGAGCAGCCTCCGGATCCCAATCTACCTCAGAAGCCCCCACCGGAGCTTGCTCGGCGTCCGAGGCTGGAGCCAAGCGGAATGCCCAGTCCGTGCCCGACAACTCGGATGCGCCATGGACTCGCTTCGTATTCCAAGGGCCCTTTGGTCCCCGGGCCACTGGCCTGGGGACTGGAAAGGCAGCGGGCATCTGGAAGACGCCAGCCGCCTACATTGGCCGGCGGCCCGGGGTGACCGGTCCTGAGCGCGCCGCCTTTATTCGGGAGCTGGAGGAAGGTAAACCGGGTCCCAGGGATCCTGGGGCGCGTGGGACTAGGGCAGCTCCAGGGAGGAGGGGCCCCCGTGGGGTCCAGGCGCCCCGCCCCCTCTGGCCCCCAGAGCCACCTCTCCACCATGTGCGCGATGTCACTGCGGTGCCTGTCTGATGGACCCTTCCCCACCCCCTCCTCCCCTCTGCTGTTCCCTGGTTTCTGTCGGTGCGTCAGGTCCAGGGCTCACGCGCTCCCGCGCCCCCTCTGCGCGCCTGTTGCTGCGACAGGTCTGCGCACTCTCGGCGCCCCCCTCTCCGGTCTACCGCAGTGCCAGGAGAGGGGCGGGGGGCTGCGGGAGGGCGCTGCCCGCTGCGCTCTGAGCCTGCGCTGGGCCCGGCTCGCCTGCGACAGAGCGGTGGGGGTGGGCGGACCGGGAGGTTTTCCTCCCCTTTGGCTGCCGGAGTCAAGGTCCCGCTCCCTCTGCCTCCTCTTCTCTCCCATCCTCTTCTGGGTCGGGGGAGATCTCTGGATTGGGTCTAGAGGCTCCGGGGGCCCCCTAGTCCGGTGCTGGAGAAGTCTTCCTGCTGTCCTCTCCATACTCAACAGGTGCAGGGTGGGTGACTGCGTCTGTTTTTATGACCCACGAGGCTCCGCTGAGCTGGCTAAGCTGCCCGCTGGGTGAGGGGTGATGAGTGAGTCTGCGGCTGTACTTGCTCATACTTCCAGCTGCTTCGGCTCTCCTGGGTGCCAGGCACCCAGGCGTCCTGAGAGCCCAGTTCCTGAGTCCGGAGGACTGTGATCCCCTTACTTCACCCAGGCCCCTTCAAAAAAAAAAAAAAAAAAGCCCAGTCCCATTGGCCCTGGGAGCAGGGCAGGGAGTGCTGAGTGCTGGGGGTAGGGAGGATGTTGGGGGTGGGGAGGGAGCCCCAGCTTCTCTCCTGATGACCCCTGTTAGAGAATTGGGGATAGGGCAGGAAACAGTGGGTTGCCAGGTAGAATATGCCCCCTTTTTCCTGACCCCACTGGGCCTTTTCTCCCCATCTGCCTCCTCCTGCAGCGCTGTGCCCTAACCTACCTCCACCAGTCAAGAAGATCACTCCAGAAGATATCAAAGTGATGCTATATTTGCTGGAGGAGGTGGGTACTGCCTTCTCAACCTTGGCCAGGCCCCGCTTTTAATTCTGTCCTGTATGGCTAGATGTCTTGTCCGTTTCCTGCCTGGTTACCTCTCTGGGGGCCAAGCTGGGGTTCCCTCTTATGGAAAGGCAGGTAGATGTGGGATGTTCAGGCTGGAAGAGCTCTCAGAGCCAATCTGGTCTGATCTGCTCTTTTTCCATAAGGGGAAACTGAGTTAGTTTCCACAGTGGGTTCATGACAGACTCTGGTCTAGTACCCTGGACAACTAGGAGTTGGGGAGGGTTTCTCCCAGGGGCCTAGCCTCCCTCTGATCCCTGGGTCCCCCTAGCTTCTCACACCTGTCTGGGAGGTCCTGGAAACCGGAAAAGTATTAGGGAAAGTATTACCCATGGGTGGTGGTCCCTCTGCAGAGAGAGCGGGACCTGAGCACAGCAGCTCGCATTGGCCAGTCCCTGGTGAAACAGAACAGCGTTTTGATGGAGGAGAACAGCAAGCTGGAAGCCATGCTGGGCTCAGCCCAGGAGGAGGTAACTGCCAGGGGAGGGGAAGGGAGGGGCGAGGCCAATCTACATCCTCCTCCTGGCCACTCCCAGCCATGCTCCTGTCTCTTCCTGCCAGATTTTACACCTCAGACACCAGGTGAACCTGCGCGATGACCTCCTTCAGCTCTACTCAGACTCCGATGAGGAGGATGAGGATGAGGATGAAGAAGAGGAGGAGGAGGAGGAGGAGGAGGAAGAGGAGGAAGAAGAAGAGGAAGAACAGGAGGAGCAGGAAGAAGAAGAGCAGGAGGAGGAACAGCAGCGTGATCACGCCTATGATGCCCCTAAGTCGTGAGTGTCCTGCCTTTGCAGCTGGCTGGCCCCTTTTCTGAAACGATCCTCAGCGCGACCCTCTTTGTAAAGAGGGACATAGGCAGCAGGGCTGCTGGAGGGTTGCTGGGACTAATTGACACGACCACCCTTAGCCCTGGGGGGAAGCTCACTCCCTGCACCCTGACTCCATTACTGCCTCCCCAGGACTCCCCGGGAGGCGAGACACCACTGCAGGCAGCTGGAAGCCCTGCAGCAGAGGCTGAGGCTGCTGGAGCAGGAGAACCATCAGCTGAGAGAGGAGGTGAGGAAGAGGGAGGAGGGGTACCCAGGAGCAGGGGGTGTTGACTCCCCTGCCCCTTCCTCTCTCTCTCCTTCCAGGCCTCTCAACTCGACACCCTGGAGGATGAGGAGCAGATGTTCATTCTGGAATGTGTGGAGCAGTTTTGTACGTAATGTTGTAACTCAGGGTAGAGGGCTGTCCTGAGGAGTGCAGGGAAGAACTCAGGATTTGGAGTCTGGTCTGAGTTCAAGGCCCAGCTCTGGTACTTCCTAGCTGTGTAAGCTCGGACAAGTTCCTTGACCTTTCTGATCCTTCATCTTTAGGATGGGGATGAATGAGCTCAGCCCCACTGATCTCTCCTGGGTTTACTTGGATCAAAAGAGGTAACAGCTGGTGAAGTGTTTTGTGCAAACTGTAAAGAGCTCTACAGAAGCCATGGGTCTCCTTTAAGCCTGTCTCTTGTTATTTGAGGGAGTCAGGAGGGAGCCATAAGCTGCCAGAGACCAGGCACCCAGGGCTGGGGCAGTTTAGAGTCATGTATTGGGCAGCAGCTGTGCCTAGGCACCATGGGTGGGGAGAGTGATGAATGAGGCATAGCGATGGTCTCTGAGGATTCAAGTCTAGCTGGTGGGTTGCAGATTCAAAGTGGCAACACCTGAACTCATGCTGGTCCCCTCTCCCCACCCCTGCCCTTCTTTCCCTCTGGGTTTTGCAGCTCCCTGAATGGCCCCACTGGTCCCCAGGCCACTGGATTAGGAACCAGTCCCCAAGTTCTGTTGCTTCTGCCTCCTAGGAATGGCTCAAGTCTCTTTCCTCCTCCCGACTCTGGCTGTCTCTAGCCCGGACACTTCTTAACTGGTCTCCCTGCTTCTACTCATACCCTTCTAGGCCCTTCTGCACACAGCCCAAATGAGTTTCTAAAACCAAATCTGGCTGGGTGGGGCAGTACGTACCTGTAGTCTCAGCTGCTTGGGAGGCTAAGGCGGGAGGATCACTTGAGCTCAGGAGTTCTGGGCTGGAGTGTGCTATGTGAATCAGGTGTCCACACTAAGTTTGGCATAATATGGTGGCCTCCCAGGAGCAGGGGACCACCAGGTTGCCTAAGAAGGGGTGAATTGGCCCAGGTTGGAAATGGAGCAGGTCAAAACTCCCATGCTGATCGGTAGTGGGATTGCGCATGTGAATAGCACTGCACTCCAGCCTGGGCAACATAGCAAGATTCCATCTCCAAGAAAATAATATAAAATAAAATCTGATCATGTCTCTCTTCCACCTAAAACCTCCAAATAATTTCCTATTGGCCAAAGGATAAACCCCAACCTCGTACCTGGCCTGTATGATCTGGGCTTGCCCACTGCCCCAGCACTCCCCAGTGGTTTAGGTCACCTCTGGGCCTTCCCATACTCAGCTGGGGCCTGTGTCTTCCCTTCTTTGGCTGGCATTGCTCACTTGCCCTGTGGTCTTAGCTTACTGGGTGGCTCCTTTGTCCAGAATTCCTTCCTAGACCTTGCAAGGCTGGGTTGAGCGCCACAGCTGTGGCCCCTTGCCCCCATATGCCCTTGACACTTGCTCCCTTATAGCCCATGTTATTCAGTCTTGTACTCTGTCTCCCCATTAGACTGGAGCACAGCGTGGGCGGGGCCAAGTCTTTGACCACTTACCGCAGTGCCCTGCTCAGTGTAGTCAATAAACATTTCTTGAAAAGAATCCCTGAGTGAGGAATGCTAAGTCCTGTGGGGACTGCTGGGATCCACAGCAGCTGAGGGTGGGGCAGGCGGAGGCCTCTGAGAAGGCCCAGATGGGCCCGTGGTGGCCAGGGGAGCCAGGGCTGACCTCCCCTTCCTGCCCCCCAGCGGAGGCCAGCCAGCAGATGGCCGAGTTGTCGGAGGTGCTGGTGCTCAGGCTGGAAAACTATGAACGGCAGCAGAAGGAGGTCACTCAGCTGCAGGCCCAGGTCGAGAAGCTGCAGCAGCGCTGCCAGTCGGTGAGACGGCGTGGGCGGGACCTTCCTGGCCGGTGGGGGGGGGGGTGGGCCCTGAGCCGCCTCCTCCTGCCCCCACCTCACAGCTCCGCCAGGCCCAAGGCCCTTCTCTGTGTCAGAGTCAGAGTTGGGGGAGATCTCAGAGAGTCCCCTATCCCACCCCCTTGTCCCGAGGAGGGGACCAAGACCCAGAGAGGGTCCCAGACTCTTCTAGAACCCAGGCCGTGTGACTCCATGCCTTATTTGCCCTCATTCCATGTGACTTCTTACTTCCATGGCTGCCAAAGGCTCACTGATGTGTCTGGGGGAGACTGATGGGAGGCAGGGGGTGCCTGGGACTGCGGGGGCCTCTGATGGGGGTTCGTTGGTGTTGGGTCCTTTCAGTATGGGATCGAGACTGAGAAGTTGCAGCAGCAGCTGGCTTCGGAGAAAGAAATCCAGATGCAGCTCCAGGAAGAGGTGAGGCTCCCCCGGGCTCCTGCCTCTCCCTTGCGAGCCCCTGGCCCAGAGCAGGGACCTCAGGCCCTTGGCAGCCGCCTGACTCTCTGGAGAGGACAAGCAGCTTGCAGGCAGGGACTGGGTCTGTCCCCTTCTGCCCCCTCCAAGTCTGGCACGGCCCAGCAGGTGGCAGTTCAGTTGAAGTGAGTGGAGTGGAGTCCAGGGACCTGCCCAGGCTCCCCTGCATGACACTCTGTGGGTCTAGAACTGGGGCCTCCTGCCCGTTGGCCTGGAGAGAGGGTAGGCAGGAAAGCGGGGCTGGGTGGGCCTGGGTCCCAACAGAGCCTGCGGGCGGGTTCCCAGCTGCAGGACCTGCGGGAGAAGTACACGGATGGTGGGGGCATGCTGATTGAGACCCAGGAGGAGGTGAAGACCCTCCGCCAGCAACCCCCGGTGTCCACTGGGTCTGTCACCCACTACGCGTACGGCGTGCCTCTGGTGAGGACCCTCCCCTGGCCGCCCACCTCTTCACCTCTGTGTGCCCGTGTCCCGGCCCTGCTGGCTGATGGGGATCCTCAGTCCCCTTCTGTGCCTGGGACTAGGGGTGGGGGTTCTGCCGGGTCCTCTGGTAATGTCCCCCGTCTCCACTGTAGCAGGCACTTCCTAGTTTCCAGGAGACCCTGGCTGAGGAGTTCAGGACGTCGCTGCGGAGGATTATCTCAGACCCTGTGTATTTCATGGAGAGGTGCGCTGGAGCCCCTGCCTGCGCCTGCCCAGTAGGCAGCAGCCTCGCTATGGGGGCAGGGGCGTTGCCTCATGCTCTGACCTCCCGTGCTTCCATGCTGCCCCCTCCTCCGCTTCCCTACACCCACCTTGGTGGCTGCCCTGGCCCCTTGCATCCGTCACTGTTCTCTGTTTACACGATCTCGGGCCCATCACTTCTCCCTGAGATTCTTCCGCGTGACCGGGCGCCGGGGACTCTGCAGTTCCGGCTTCCACTGTCTCAGGACACTGAAGGTCCTTTTCTCTGTTGAAGGAATTATGGGAGGCCCAGAGGGGAGACGTCAAACCTGAGGTAAGCTGGCCAGGGGCCCCCTCATCACCTGCCCTTACCTTTCGGCAGCCATACAGCCACCTGCCGCTGGTTCTGCCTCCCGGCAACCCCGGAGAAGGCCTACTGTCTGGGCTGTCTGGGAAGGAGTGGTCACTTTTTCCTTCAGATCTTACCCGCTAGGTGCCTGTCTGATTTAAGGCTGCTCCGAGTGGGGACCAAAGCTTTTCCTTCACCCAAGCAGGGGCTGAGAGGCAAATGGGCACTGGCCCAGGAGCTGGGAACACCTGGGACCGAGTCCCAGCTTGGTCCCTTAATTGGCTGTGTGTCCTTGGGCAAGTCACTTGACCTGTCTGAGCCTTACTAAAAATGGATATGTTCCTATGGTAACTAGATGTGGGGTGGGCTGTGAAAGTTAAACAATGAAGGAAGGAGGCAGAGGGGGCATTGTCCCTGCTGGACTCTTCTGTGCAGCAGGGTGGGGAATAGAGGGGTAGGCAGGGCCTATGCGGTGTTGGTGACCGTTCTTCCTCCCTCCCTCCAGGGGAATGGGCTAGTACCCAGCTCACCCTCGCCCCTGGTGGAGACAGAACTGGGAGGAACTGTCAGGGTCTGGGTGCAGACCTGGGGTAGGGCGGGCCTGGTGGTTGCACTTTACTCTGTAGGTCCATGGGTAAGAGCAATCCTAGGCGCAGAAGCAGAGGGTGGCTGGGTGCTCTGGCTGGTGTCAGCTCACAGAGGGATGGAAAAGCTTTTCTGTTTCCCTGCCCAGATATGATCTTTGCTACAGTGAGGAGCGAGAGCAGGAACAGGGGTTCGACGCGGAGGAGGGGTTGATGGCGGCAGAGGATATCGAGCCGGCGGAAGATTTGGTGCCTGCGGAGGAGCTGGTTCCCGAGGAGGAGCTGGGGGCCACAGAAGAGGTGCCGGCTGAGGAAGGGGTAATGGACGAGGGAGAGCTGGTATCGGAGGAGACAGAGGCCTGGGAAGAGGTGGAGCCGGAGGTGGATGAGGCCACAAGAATGAACGTGGTCACCTCGGCCCTGGAGGCCAGTGGCTTGGGCCCTTCGCACCTGGACATGAAGTATGTGCTCCAGCAGCTGGGCAATTGGCAGGACGCCCATTACAGGCGGCAGCTGAGGCAGAAGATGCTCCAGAAAGGTGAGTGCTCCCGCGGGGGCCTCCCTCCAGGCAGCCAGACAAGCTGCAGATCGTCAAGCCGATGAAAGGTGAGGGTGGGTGAGCCCCTCCACGTGCTCACTTGCCCCAGCCTGGCCCCACCCAGTGTGCTGATTTGCATGGACTTTGCATATCATTTGCATAGGCACCTCAGGTCCCTTTCAGCGGGAACTGTGGCCCCAGTGCTCGTTTTTGTGGAATTTGCTTAGGATTCCAGATCTCCACCCACTTTTCTCCTGGGGGCTGTGCTGGGGGTCAGGGCCGGGACTATTCTCCCCCACCATCCCCCTGCACCTCAGCTTCCTGTCTCTGCTGCTCCCTTCCCCTGCCCTCCACCCCCACCTCCCCTGTCCCCAAGGCTCCCCAACCCTGCAGCAGTGTCAGCAGCAGGCCAAAACAAACATGGGGGGTGGGATCATGGGGTAGTGGCCGGGGGTGCCAACCCAGGACTTTCAGAGGCTGGAGGAGGACAGGGCTGGCCACCCTCCCAGGGCTTGGGAGGAAGAGGGGCCTTCTGGGGTCACCCAGGCCACTGGGACAAAGGCCTCCGCCAGCAAGGGCCACAGTCTCCTGGGTGAGTCTGAAAGTGGGCCAGGGTCTCCTACAGAGTGGGGGCGGATCAGGGCCCCTCTCCCCAGCCAGAAACCCCAATGTTTGGGCACATCACCTGCTGAGTGCAGGCCTTGTGAGCCCTGCCATTGAGGAGCTCACAGTGACATCAGAGATGATCTAGCGATGCTCTTGCACGTTGGACCCTTTGCACTTGCATTAGCTCCTTTAATCCTCGTGCCCTATGGGTAGGTATTATCATCCCCATTTCTTAGTTGAGGAAACAGGTTCAGAGAGCTAAGTGACTTGTGCAAGGTCACACAGCGAGGAGGAGATCTGAGCCTGTCCTCTTCGCTACTGTGTCGTATCTCCTTCCCTGGCCCATCCGTCCTCTCTGATGCTGTCCTGGTGCCCTACCTGGCCTGCTGGGTCAGCTCTGAAGTTTATAACTTGTTGGCACCCTTCATTATATCTGGCCTGTCCCCATTTTAATGACTCTTTGGTTACCACTGGGAGGGATAACACTGGCCTCTTTAGGGCCACTATGTAAGGTTGTGCAGGTTGTAAACTGAGCTTTATGGCAGTGAGCAACCTGCGTAACTGTCAATGGTGGCTTTCTGCCCCCTTCTGATGTGGCTGACCAGACCCCTGCCTGCTGCCCAGGCCGGGCCTGTGGTCACCAGTCTCCCCATTCACGTCCACCCCCTTCTCTTCCAGGCTTTGCTGTTTCCCAGCAGCCTGCAGAGACCCCACAGTGAGCTTGAGGCCCCTCCTTCCGCTGCCTGGCCAAGTCCCACCCACCCTAGACCCTCCTTCCTTTCCTCTGAAATGGGACCGCATGTCTGTCACCAGCCCAGTCTCAGTCCTGATGAATCTGGGCCGCAGCTTAAGGGCCCAAGCCTCGACCCTCTTCTGGGGAATGGCTGAAGGAGCCCCAGCCCTCGTTCTGCAGCTGGTGCACAAGTTGTGCTGCTGGGCCTGGATCACGTGGTGGCCCAGAGGGCAGAAGCAGCCCAGGGGGAGGCCCACTGGCTACCAGACCTGGCTCTGAGGTGGGACCAGCCTGAGCTGGGGTGGGGGCTTGGGTCCCAGGTGTAGGAAGCTGTGAGCACCCTCCTAGCGACATACTCCTCACCCCTTGACCCTACATTAAAGGCGGCTCCCAAGTCCTTGTTGACTTTAGGGACCTGGCCCTCTGCCTTGTTCCTCATTCTTTCTTCTCAGTCCCTGATCACTGTAGCCACAGTGTTTCTACGTGTGGGTGGGCAAGGGTCCCTCTGCCCAGTGGCGTGTCTCACCTCCTTCCCCACCACTGGTGGCCTGAGAGTGTCTGGGCTCCCCGCCTGAAGTCCAGCCCCTCCCTCCTGCTGTCCTCCCTCACACCCCTTGTTTCCTTGTTCTAGACGTTCTGCCCTTTCCCTCCGCTTTGCTCATGAATAGCTGAGGTCTGGTGCTCAGGCCTCCCGTTGGTGCCTGGCGCTCTCCCTACAGCGCTTCTCAGTCTCTTCTTGCTTGTCAACCCGTGTACGTGCCAGCGCGGGAAATAAAGGATCTGTGCACTAACGGGCCCCGCCTCCAGCGTCTTTCTCAGGGAGTGTGTGCATGCATGTGCGTGTGGGTGCACGCTCTGCCGGGCAACGCGGTGGAGAAAGGATGGACCTTGATATTGAATGACACGCCAAGGACTTACATTCAATATGCCATTTCAGCATGTCCCCAACCCCTGTGGGGTGGTAAGTGACATGATCAGTATTTGTCAGATGGTGAAACTGAGGCCCGGGCAGGCTAAGTGACCCTGCTATGTGTCTACCAGCTGGTTCGAAGCTGGGACTTGAGCGCAAATCTTCGGGCTGTGCAGGCTCTCTTTCCTGACCCTGTCTGCCCCTGGGATGCTGACCATGGCTGTGAAGGGTAAGGCAGGTGTGAAAGTCACCCACTGTCCTAGATCAAGGTCCCCCAGAAGCAGACCTGGAACAGGGTTTGAGAACGAGTACAATTGGCCTCTGTATCTGAGGGTTCTGCCTCCGGGGATTCAACCAACCACAGATCAAAAATATTTGGAAAAAACAAACAATTAAAAAATAACAACACAACATAATACAGATGAGAACAATCCAGCATAACAGCTGTTTATGTAGCATGTACATTATATCAGGTATTATAAGTAATCTCGGGATGATTTAAAGTGTGCAGGAGGATGTGCATAGGTTATATGCAGTCACTGCACCATTTTATGTCAGGGACTTGAGCGTCCATGGATTTCGTTATCTAAGGGGGAGTTTGGGCACTGTATGTCACAGTTCTCCCCTTGTGCCATACGAGTGGGGCAAGACTCAGATGAATTCAAGCTCCGTGTGGAGCTCACTCTGGCCTGGCATTGCTTCTTTAGGATGATGGCTGGGCTCAGTATCTTAAAAAAAGACAGCTGGAGGGTGAATGTTATAGGCTTTTATTGGTCAGGAGTTTGAGACCAGCCTGAGCAAGAACGAGACCCCATCTCTACAAAAAATAGAAAAGTTAGCCAGGCGTGGTGGTGCACATCTGGAGTTCTAGCTACTCAGGAGGCTGAGGAAGGAGGATCCCTGGAGCCCAGCAGTTTGAGGTTGCAGTGAGTTATGTTGATGCCACTGCACTCTAGCCTGGGCAACAAAGCAAGACCCTATCCCAAAAAAAAAAAAAAAAATTCTCCATGTTTTGTGCTGCTTAAAGCTCCACCTACTTCCTCTTCCCCAGAAGTCTTTGCCTCTGATTTTCTAACCTTGCTCCTACCAGTGCCCTGACCACTTGGGCAAACTGTGTGCCACTGCTCAGGAGCCCGTGTACGTCCTTCCCCGAGGCCACTTTTCCCTCCACACCACGCAATGACCAGGTGTACTACTCAGAACTTCAAAACTTCGCCCACCAGAAGGATGGCCCCTCACCACGTTCAGGGTCACCTGTGAGTGAGGCCAGGGTTCAGCAGCAGTTTTCGGGTTTTACCAACATGTCAAGGCTGCCTGTATATAAACCAGGACTGGATCTTTCCTCCTCTATGAGCTGCTCATAGGGACCTCCAGTGAGGCCACAAAGGAGCTGAGGGAGAGGCACAGATGCAGTAGACGCAGGTGACCTGGGGGCGTGGGTAACCATGTCCTTTGGACCTTCTCAGGCCCAATCTTAAATGTACCGTTTCCACCCTGCAATGGATTGCTGATTCGTTCACGCAACCTTACGACATGGTGGGTCTGGAATGCCTAGCTTGTGATGAGTGGTTCTGGTTGCATAGTAACTTGTCCAGTGGTCAATGCCCTGCTAGGCCCAGTAGCACCAGGCTAGAGTGCCATGGCATCAGCGTAGCTCACAGCAACCTCGAACTCCTGGGCTCTGGTGATCCTCCTGCCTCAGCCTCCCGAGTAGCTGGGACTATAGGCACAGGCCACCATGTCTGGCTAGTTTTTTCTATTTTTAGTTGTCTGGTTAATTGTTTTTCTGTTTTTAGTAGAGATGGTGTCTCACTCTTGCTCAGGCTGGTCTCAAACTCTTGACCTCAAGCGATCCTCCCCCCTTGGCCTCCCAGAGTGCCAGGATCATAAGCGTGAGCCACTGTGCCTGGCCACACCCTTGTATTCTTTAAGTCTTTAAGGACCGGTGCTTATTTCCGCCACTTCACGGGGATGTGGTATTGCCGGTGCGAGGGCAGCTCTGGGAACTTGCACTTGGCCCTTCCCACCATGACACCTCTTAGTCCATGTGACAGGGAATTAATGTGAGGGTTCTGCCAGCTGTCAAATATATCCATCCAAATTATGTACTCACGGCTCAGGGTAATGACCACAAGGTGTATCCAAGGACCCACTGGACCTACCGTGAGACAGACACAGTACTCCACCTGTCACCTGGCCTTTGAACACTCCCTCTCTAACATGAGCAGAGGAAGGATGGCATTTTGGGTTCTCTGGTGCGTCAGCTCAGGCCCTGCATACAAGGGCTTTTGAAATGGATGTGATTCTTCCCTCAGTGGACAATGACACTGATGAGTGGCTGGCTCTGGGAACGGATGCAGATTTGGAAATCAGGCAAGGGATCATGATTTTCCATTCTGGCAGCTGATATCAGCCTTTGGCTCATCTGCTCCTGATCTGTTTTAGTTGTGAGGTCGAACAGTACCCTCACTGGCCCCCCTCATGTCTCACTCCCAGGAACATGGTGGCATAAGTCACCACTGCAAATCCTAGGGCTTGAGGCCTCCTGGTGGCCATTTTGATCTTGCCCACCTTGCCACAGATGGTTAAGTGCTGCCACCTGCCCTCCCCTGTTCTGCACTCCTGTCATCCCTACCGCCACTAGGCAGCCCAGGTCCACCGTAGCATCCCCTACTTCAACGCTGGTCCGGATCTTTGTGGGTTGAATTGTGGCCTCCCCCTCCATTTGTATGTTGAAGTTCTAACCCCCGATTCCTCAGAATGTGACGTTCTTTGGGACTAGGGTCATTGCAGATGTAATTGAGATGAGGTCATTAGTGTGGGCCCTAATCCAATGTGACTGGTGTCCTTATACAAAGGGGAAATTTGGACATAGCCACTCACACGGGGAGAATGCGTGTGAAGATGAGGGCAGAGATCTACAAGCCAGAAAATACCAAAGGTTGCCAGCAAGCCACCAGGAGCTGGAGGAGGGACACGAACAGATTCTCCCTCACGACCCTGAGGAGAAACCAGCACTGCTAACACCTTGATCTCAGACTTCTAAACTGCCGAACTGTGGAGACGATACATTTCTGTTTTTTCAGTCACCCAGTTTGTGGCACTTTGTTATGGCAGCCTTAGCAAATTAACAAACACAGAAGACAGATTCTCAACAAGGCTTTATGTTTCCTGACTAGTACGTTCCTTATATCCTCTGGGAAGGGAGTGGGTTTTGGATCCTTCCAGGGAACATAAATCCTTTGGTGGGTTCTCTTGCTTTACATAGTAATTCCATTCTTTGTGCCCACCTCCCAGCCTTTTGACCTTTCCTCAGTACTCTGCTGAGGCAATTTGAGCGTCTTCGATGCAATTGCTGCAGACCATTGTTTCGTCCAAACTTCAAGGAGCCATCCCAGCAAGACATTAGGACTGGCTCCAGGACGTTAAATCCTGAGTCATGGGAGAATGCTCCCTGTATCAACAAACTCTTCCCTGTCCAGCCATTCGACAGTTCTCCAGTACACCCTCTTTGGTCTGTCAGCCTCAAAATCCATTCTCACATATGCTTTCCTGGCTCCTGCTGGTCTATATTCCCCAGGTCACTCAGGTCCTGCTGCGTTTCGGGTGAGTAATCCTTTTTCCCCCTTTGTGGGATAGCGCTTCTCCACCTGCTAAGACTTGACGCTAGTTTTTGGTGAGGAAGCCCTGAAGGGAGGGGGTCACATCTTGAAAAGAAGCATCATCTTGTGGGGCATCTGCCTCAGGGAGGTCTTTGCAGAGTCTCCAGATAGGGGGAAGCTGCTCTCTTCTGGAAAGGCAGAGGCTCTTCTTCCAGCCCAGAGGATTCAGAGAAACCTGGAAGTTGAAGATTCATAAGGCTATCTCCTCAAATGTTCCACCCAAGGTTTCGCGGTCCCACTCCTTTTGTTCTAGGACTTTAGCAGAGGAGACTTGCTGTGGTTCTGATTTCAGCATCTTTTGTCACTCTGCACTCTTACAATCAGATCTTGGGCTTGATTTCCGGCACAGTCTTCCCTTGCTGCAGTGGACGCTGTTTGACATGCAAGCAATATCATGAGTTGATAGTTAACTGGCTGTTTGACGTGCAAGCAGTATCTTGAATTGATAGATAACATTTTTCCTTCAGGGATTCTCTGATGATGAACAGTAGCCAACCAACTCCACAGTTCTTATAATTATCATTGCTCTTCTCTCTCAAATGCTGAAGCAATTGCATAAGCCTGTGCCTCCTCTTACACCTTCCCATCCTAATTCCCCACCGATGAGAGTCCTAGTAATTGTGATGCTACAGCACTCTAGGGCTTATCAGCACCCCACTTGACACCCGCGATGGGATCTGGCCAGCGAAAGATCAAATTTCAGAATCCCATCACGTGGGTCCGCTTCCTACCACCCCTTCTGGTACCAACTATCATGAGTTCCCCCAGGAGCAGACTTGGAGACAGAATTTTTTTGAGTGCAGGTAGTTTATTTGGGTGGTGACCCCAAGGAACAACAGTAAGAGAGTGAGAATGTGAGACAGGGAAGGAAAGAGAGCCAATAAAGAATATCATTAGCTGGGCATGGTGGCACACGCCTGTAGTCTCATCCACTCTGGAGGCTGAGACAGGAGGATCGCTTGAGCCCGGGAGCTCCAGACCGGCCTGGGCTACAAAGTGAGACCTTGTCTCTGAAAAACAAAAGAAAGAATGTCATTGAGGGGGTTACTGCTGTGGCTGGCTGGGGTTCAGTCCTGCTGGGGAACGCTGGGAGACAGCAGAGTTTATCTTCACATTTGCTTTCCCACAGTGAGCCACTCTTGGAAGTTTGAAACTGCTTCTCTTTATCCTGTCCCTTCTCTGCACATTTATTGTTCTTTGGCAAAGCTGCTATTGTATACGAGCCTCAATGCCAAGCCGCCTCTCTGACTTGCTTATCTCTGGGTAACCCGTGTGCTAAAAGTGCGATATACACCTGAATAAACGTGTTTGCTTTTCTCTTGTAATCTGTCTTTTATTACAGAGCCCCACCACGAACCTAAGGTGGGTAGAGAAAAAATTTCCTCTCCTACAGCCCCTAGGTGGAGGGCCGCCTGTGGCAGTGCCGTGCGCAGACACAAGAACAACGAGGGACCGTGGGTGAGACGCTCACGGGTGCCTGCACCAGCCGCTCACCCGTCCATTTGACAATTGGGTTCCTCCTGTTCTTGTCACTGTGGATATAGCAGGGAAGAGGGACATGCGGTCCCCACTCGCACAGAGTTTCCTGTTTAGCCCGAGAGGCAGACAATAAACTGCAAACGAAACAACTACAGATTGTGAAGTGTGCTCCGAGCAAAATATTATGCTCTCGTGAGACAAAGTAACAAACGCTCAGCAGCCGTGTTTGCTCATTTCTGCCTGCCAACACAATTTCACAAAGCTCCAGCTCTGTGACAACGTGCCCCTCTCCGGAAAGACACTTTGAACACATAGCAGGATAGAGCACATGGCCCCTGCGTCTCTTGCCTGAGTCGCTATATTTCTTAAAAGATAAATGATCCTAGTCCTTGCTTTTTTCTACACATCAGATAACGTCTGCCAGGGCTAGTGATGATGCTCTTGTGATTTATAACCAGATGCGCTCTTACACCCAAACGTGGTGTGACTCTGCTTCAATGTGACTTCCCAGCGGGTTTGATGTGATTTTGCATGTACTGAACCTCCACCACCTGTACGCAAGCAGCGGCTGAGATGCTGCGTGGTGCATGCCCCCAGCCTGTAGGTCTCGGTCTATAGTTCTCAGTAAGACTTCTGAAGAAAACCAACTTTAATTCTTTAAAAAGCTTGATTTTTTTTCTTTAGCTGACATTGTGACAGCGAATAGTGGGAGCTGGGCGCGGTGGCTCAGGCCTGTAATCCTAGCACTCTGGAAGCCTGAGATGGGAGGATTGTTTGAGCTTAGGAGTTTAAGACCAGCCTGAGCAAGAATGAGACCCCCCCACCCCTTCTCTACTAAAAAATAGAAAAAAAAATTAGCCAGACAATAAAAATAGAAAGAATTAGCTGGTCATAGTGGTGTGTGCCTATAGTCCCAGCTATTCGGGAGGCTGAGGCAGGAGGATCGCTTGAGCGCAGGAGTTTGAGGTTGCTGTGAGCTAGGCTGACGCCATGGCACTCTAGCCTGGGCAACAGAACAAGACCCCATCTCAAAAAAAAAAAAAGAATAGTGGGTTCTGTGGGAGGGGTAGAAAGGGTAGGTGTCTTAGGAAGAGGCATTTCAACCAAGACCCTGAGGAGAAAAAGGGGAGGCCCCCACATTTGTGCCTGGGGAAGAGCATTCCAAGCACAGGGAACAGAAGGGACAAAGGTTCTGAGCAGGAAAGAACATGCTAAAAGGGAAAGGAAGAGAGGAGGCAGAGGAGGAGGACACAGAGCAAGCTCTTCGAGCTTCGGCAGGGAGTCGAGGTTGTGTTCTAAGTGCAGCGGGGAGCGCTGGAAGGTTAAAACCAAGAGTGATGTGATTTATCTTTCAGAAATCTCGCTCTGTCTGTGGACCCCACCACCTACTCTCCCAGCCACACGTGTGGGTTCTTGTTCAGTGTGGGGCTCTGGGGACCCTGAGGAAAATTAGCCACAGTCCTTGTCTCAACGCCACCCCAACCCAGTCGCCCTTCTCTCCCTGTCCCATGGCCCATGACACAATCCATTGATCCATTGGAACTGGTTTATTTTTATTTGATTTTCACCGGAAAGGTCTGGGGTGAGTGAGAGGTGTCTGGGCTCTGAAGTCTAGCTCTAGGGACGTTGGTCCCTTTCCTCGGCACTGCGGCGGCCGAAGTCCATCCATCCGTAAGCTTCCTCTTCTTCCTCCAGCCATGGCCCCTGCTTCTTGGACAGGTCTGAGGAGGTGAGAGAGGTGAGAATAGGGGAGGACACCTAGCTTCCAGGAACCGAGGTCAGCGCCAGTCTGGGGGGACCTGGGCCAGACCTGGCTGGGCGAGTTGAGCAGGGAGGGCAGTGAGCGGCTCCTACCTGCCACGAGGTGTGGGGGACCCTGGGGCCCCAGCTGCCTTCGGTGGTGAGAGGCTGCACTCAGCTGGTCCCGCCAGTGCTGCTCCAGGTCCCTGTTGGCCACTGGACCCGAGGGCGCACCTGGCAGCTGGGAGTGGGGCTTCCAAGAAGCTTCAGAGAAGGCGGCCAGGGCCAGCGCAAAGATCAGCACGTACACACACAGTCGCTGCATCTTGTCTGCAAAGGGGAGAGGGGCCTCCCTTAAAGGTGGGGTTGTCCCCTTGCAGGCCCAGGGGCAGGGGGCTGGACCAGACCTGCTGACAGGTCTGCGATTCTGCGTGGGGTTGTGACAATTTCTTCAGTTTGGGTCGCCAGTTCCTGCCAGCTCCACCCTGGCCCCCAAGCTGTGACTCCTTCCTCCTTACTTATCCCAATTATATCCATTTCTTCTCTTGGAGAACTTCAAAACCTAGAGGAGTAATTTCCAAACTGTTTTGCAGAATTTGAGGCCATGTCAGCTGCTCTGTAGCTGTTTAAGTCTTGTAGGTTTTTTTTTTTGAGACAGGGTCTTGCAGTGTTGCCCAGTCTGGTCTCAAACTCCTGGCCTCAAAGCGATTCTCCCTCCTCAGACTCTCATGTAGCTGGGACTATAGGTGCATGCCACTGTGCCCAGCAAGTCTTGCAATTTACAGCGAACTTTAAATAGTAATACCAAAGGCACATACACACTCCACTGCCTACAGACCCCATACTGTTATTTTGGAGACTACTAGCACATTCAGCGTGTAGCTGGGTCACACCATGTTGGTGCAGCCCTCAGAGGAAATGTTCTCCTGCCAGTTTTCCTTGACTGAGGAATAGCCCGTGATTGTAATTAAGCAGTTAAGAAAAAATTAAACTGCCACCATTTGCAGCTGTGTATGAGGGTGAATCAAGTTCAGGGAAACCATACTACAGAAGTGAACTGGATGCTCAAACAAACATACAATTCAAAAGCTCATCCTGGCCTGGTGCGGTGGCTCACGCCTGTAATCCTCGCACTCTGGGAGGCCAAGGCGGGAGGATTGCTTGAGCTCGGGAGTTGGAGACCAGCTCTGAGCAAGAGTGAGACCTTGTCTCTACTAAAAAAGTAGAAAGAAAATAGCTGGACTACTAAAAATATATAGAAAAGATTAGCCGGGCACGGTGGCGCATGCCTATAGTCCCAGCTACTCGGGAGACTGAGGGAGGAGGATCCCTCGAGCCCAAGAGTTTGAGGTTGCTGTGAGTGAGGCTGATACCATGGCACTCTAGCTCGGGCAACAGAGCGAGACTCTGTCTCAAAAAAAGAAAAAAAGCTCATCCATTCTCTGGATTCACGATTTTTATCTTCTTTTCCCCTCATCATTCTGATTGGCTCTATCATAAGTAAATGATAAAAATTTTCCCTTGTAAGACTATGTTAATAAAATGCTGCTTTTAACTGTTTCGCATAATGAGGTTCTCTTTTAGATTTCCTTTGGGAGGAAAATAATTCTGCTGCTAAGGAAACAGTTGAAAGATCCGTGACCGAGGGCTGTGCCGTCCAACACTAACCACAGGTGTTGTCCAACGCAGTAGCCTCCAGACACAGGTGGCTCTTCATATTTAAATTAATTAAAATACAAATTTACTCTCTCACACTAACCACATGTCGAGTGCACATGTGGCTGGTGGCTATCGCATTGGACAGTGCAGATATAGAGCATTTCCTTCACCATGGAAAGTTCTTTTGGACAGCTCTGGTCTGGAAAGGAGCTTGAGATAGGATCCAGGAGTCCCTCGTGGGTTCCAATTCCAGGCTTGCCCAATAATTTGTGTGGCTTTGGGCAAGTCACATCACCCCTCTGGGCCTCAGTCTTCTCATCTGCGGGAGGGGAGAGGAGCCCTGGTCCTCCCATCCCCCCAGGGCTGGGATGAGCGTAGAGGGAGAGGGTCAGGGCAGGGCCCTGGCTGGGCAGAGGGCAGGGGCTGGAAATGCCTAGAGCCGAGACTGGTTCCGCCCCAGACTGAGGGAAGGGTCTCAGCCCTGGAGACAGCAAAGCATGAGCCCCAGACTCTGGCCCGTGGCCTGGTGCCTTGATGGGGGTAGGGAGCCCGTCCACCCTCCACGCCTGGGCTTCTCACCTGCAGAGCTGGGAGGGAGGGGCTATGGCGGCTTGGTGCTTCTCAGGTCTCCGCTCTGCTCAGTGTGCCAGGCCTGCCTTATAAAGCCCTCAAAGTCCCTCCCAAGCCCCACCCCATGAGGCCAGGCTCCCCCCAGGACAGGGGGTGGGATGCAGGTACAGCCCATCACCCCTACCACACCCTGTGACCCAGGAGGTGGACGAGGGGAGGGAGTTGGCCTCCATGGTGAGGGGCTAGAGCAGGGTGGGGACAGGTCTTCAGCTGGCATGAGGGGCCAGGAGGAGACAAGTTCCCTGGGTCAGGAACAGCGTGCCCCCTCCCCACCCTTGGGGTTGGATGCCTGGTGCTCAGCCCTCAGGATCACGTCCTATGGGTGGGGGCAGCTGAGGGGAATGAACCCAGTGACCTTAGATTCAGAGGAAGCATTTTTCATCATAGGCTGATGTTTGATGGGCAGGGAGTGTGTGCGTGGGGTGAGGTATTGATCCCTGGTCCCGTCCACCGGGCTCTGCAAACATGCCGTGCTGTAGTTATCAGGGGCAATGGGCCGTGGGCTGATGGCCGTGCTCTGTCTGCCTAGTGGCTCATGTCCTGGTCACCTCTGAACCCCCTCACCCTCTCCTTACCTGGAGAACCCTTGGTATCTCTGTGCTGGCTTGTGGCTCCCTCTCCATCTGCCTAGGTTACCACCCATCCCCCACCACCTGCAACCCTCACCCCAGAGCCAATTCCTTGAGGGTTCTGAGTTTTGGGGCTCCCTCATTTTGCTTTCACGGGGAGCTACTAATCTGCATAAAGCAGTCACAGCTTTTTTTTTGAGACACAGTCTCACTCTTTTGCCCGGGCTAGAGTGCCATGGCATCAGCTTAGCTCACAGCAACCTCAAACTTCTGGGCTCAAATGGTCTTCCTGTCTCAGCCTCCCGAGTAGCTGGGACTACAGGCATGCGCCACCATGCCCGGCTACTTTTTTCTATATATTTTTAGTTGTCCGATTAATTTCTTTCTATTTTTAGTAGAGATGGGGTCTTGCTCTTGCTCAGGCT